>ML342594.1:7704-128654 GCA_005239505.1 Nicotiana paniculata
CCCTTTGTTTGAATCGATCATATATTTGAACCTTGTCACCTCTCGTAAGCATTGGAAATGTGATGAAATATGGAAAAATTAAAGTGTGGGGTGGTAGGTTGATTTGTGAGGGGAATATTTGAAATAAGGAGAAAGGTGCACTGTTTTGTAAAGTAAGGGTCACTTGAAAAAAAAAGAAGAGAAAAAGCAGAAAAGAAAATAAAAATAAATAAATAAAGTATAAACAGTTGTATTGCTGTGAAAGAGAAATATATGTGGTGACTCCTGATGTAATTGTGCTTAAAGAAGTATGGGGTAATAACATTAATGTGAAGGTGGAGTTTGGCTTATTATAAGTTTGAGGTTGAATTCCAAAGTATATGTATTAATATGCTTAGGGAGGTGTAGTCACTCTTATATCCAAATGTATCCTACCCGTCCCACAGCCTACATTTCAACCGAATAAAGTCCAACTTGATCCTAGACTGAATGAGCTCGATTAGTGGAGTATTACACTACGGGCAAGCCTATGGTGCATCTTTTGTGGCATATGAATATTATTTCTGAGAGCGAGTGAATTCTTTCTATCTTGAGTTCCTAGGTGTTCTTAAATTTTATTGTGTGAGGAAATAGCTCGTTGATTTGGTGAGGGCACATGATCCATGACGGAAAGGTAATGTTGTTGACCTCTACGTTAGAGTAGTGAGTGGATTGTGAATAAATCATGGTATATGTGAGTCGACTATTGAGGCAAGGATGTCTCACCTATGTGCTTGAAATGTTTTAAAAATGCCTTGGTATAATGTGTTAAGAGATTTGCTTAATATGTTGTGTACATGAGTGTAGTTTGATTGCTCGAGGACGAGCAAATGTTTAAGTGTTGGTATTGATGCGAGGCTAGAATTCATAGTTTAACATGTTATATGCCTTACATTTTATGTGCGTTAATGATAAAAACACACTTTTTATGAGCATAATGGAGCCAATTTCATGTGTAGGTGAATTGGAGATGGAAGCCGAGCTAAATGGATGAAAAAACATAGAAAATACGCTCAAGAGGCGAAGAGGATTGCACCGGGCTATAGCCAGGCCTTAAAGCCAAAACTCTAGGCCTTGCCTGGCCTTATCCAAGCCTTAGAACCAAAACGCCAGGCCTGGCCTGGCTTTATCCAGCCCTTAGAGCCAAAACGCCAGGCCTGACCTTATCCAGGCCTTAGAGCCAAAACGCCTGGTCTCCCGGTTCTTGTCAATTTCGAGTTTTGACGAGTTTAAGTGTTTCCCGGTTGAAAAAGGAGTCTCCTACACGTTTAGGGTTTGTCCTAAACATATAAATAGACCCCTAAAACATAACTTAAGGAAATTGAAAGGCAGACGAAGGATTTGAAGAGAGAAAACCATTGAAGTGACAAAAAAATTGAAGCAAATGTTCTGTCCACATCATGGTATTCTAGAGAAAATGTTGGGGCAGCGTTTCCATATGGGTTTCGCAGATACGGTTAAAGCAAATGTTGATGCTTCAGCTGGTGGAGCATTCCTGAGCAAAACATGGAGAGAGAGTCAAATATTACTTGATAAAATGGCACAGAATTCAGGATGGACAACAAGGAATGCACCCATTACTCCTGTAGTTCATGCAGTGACATTCGATCCATCTAATACCATTGCAGAGAACGTATCCACCTTGATAACACAAATGAGTATACTTACTAAGAAGGTGGAAGAATCGGGACAAAAATTGCAAGTACACATTGTTGACACAACCAATAGGGGCTTATGCACATCTTGCATTAGTCAACCACTTGGTAATCATTGGAATACAGAATGTATCACCCTCCTTATCCAGAAAATATGAATTATGTGTCAGATTATGAAAGCTAGAGACAAGGGGGCAAAACTGGGGTCAGCAAGCTCAACCATATAGACTACCTCACCAACAACAGAACAGTGGAAATATGGGTGTCAGGGGACCGCAAGGTAATGCATCACCGTATCAGCGGCCACAAGGTTACACCCATCAGAATCAACAACAATCATACTACCCTCCTCAGCAACAACAAGGGGGAAGGGAAGAAGATGGGTTTGCCAGGTTAGAAGCTATGATGCAGCAGGTAATTGGGTCAAATTCCAAAATCAGTGAGAGAGTAGATGTACATGATGCAGCTATTAAAAATATTGAAGTACAGTTGGGACAGATATCTATGGCAGTGAACAATCGTCCTCCTGGAACTTTACCTGCAGATACTCAGGTAAATCCTATTGATCAGGTCCCAAGGCAGCTGATGGCAGTGACTCTTCGCAGTGGTAGAGAGTTATACTTGGAACTGGAAAGAGCTCATGAAAGAAGATAGGCCGAGACACTGGTACCCAGGCCGATTGAACTTGATAACTCAACAAACTTGACCAAGGTAACAATGCAACCTAGTGAAGAAGAACCTAGTGCACAGAGTGAGACTAAAAAGAAGTGGAGATGACTCAGCAGCCGGTGGTTGAGGTGGTGGCTGAGAAAGAAAAGTCCCAAATCACTGGGAAAAAGAGACCGCCAACTCCATTCCCTCAGAGGCTAGCTAAATACAAAAAGGATGAACAGTACAAGAAGTTCTTGGACATGCTATAGGAGATACAGGTAAATATTCCATTGGTTGATGCACTGAAAGAAATGCCTGGGTATTCTAAAATGATGAAGGAATTGATTTTCAGAAATGTTGACTTCCAAGATCTAGCTACTGTCACCCTTACTCAGACTTGTAGTGCGGTGGTGACACATCCTATTGCTGAAAAGCTGTTTGACCTAGAGAGTTTTACAATTCCTTGTACCATTGGAAACTTCTCTTTTGCCAAAGCTCTATGTGATTTGGGGGCCAACATTAATCTAATGCCGCTGGACATATATAAAAGATTGGGGATTGGTAGAGCCAGGCCCACCTCCATGCTGTTGCAACTTGCTGATAAGACGGTGAAGAGACCGTTGGGTATTATGGATGATGTCTTGGTGCAAGTGGGGAAGTTTGTATTTCCTGTTGATTTTGTGATATTAGACTGCAAGGTAGATGAGGAAATTCCCATAATCTTGGGAAGGCCATTTTTGGCCATAGGCAGAGCGCTTATTGGTTGTGAGACTGGTGAACTTAAGATGAGGCTCAACGATGAAGAAATCACTTTCAACGTGCAGAAGTCTATGAGGCGACCTACTGAGTTCGCCAACTGCTCTCTTATTAATGCTGTGAAGGTGTTCCCAGAAAAAGATGATGATTCCTGACTGTTGGGAACCCTTTGGATGAATGTTTCACGAATATGGATGATATGAACGGTGAAGAACTAGCAGGTTGGGTGTTAGCACTTGAGGAAAAAGAAGTATGGAAGCAGGCTCTCGAGTTTGATTCACTATATGTTGAGGAAAGAGAGAACCCGCCGGACGAGCCATCTATTGAAGAACCACCCAGTGTCATTATTGTTGAGGATGTTGGTACTCACACCAACCATTTGTTCACATTGTGCTGGGATGAGAATATGCAAATAGAATTATCCGAACCACCTGATGAGATGAGGGACAAAGAACAAGATGCCTATATTCTTGAATTCTTCCTGCCAGAAAGTAGGGAGTATACATTTTGTCGAAAGGCCAAGAAGCGCAGATTACTACATTGTTTTATTGGGCCAGGCAGATTTGTTCCACCACCCCATGAGCATGATCATAAAGCAGAATAAAAAATTGGGGTTCAATTCATAAGTTCAAAGTGGAGGCATAAAATAATTAACACAGGTGCTCAAAGGAGCATGAAAGTGAGATCACTGGAAATGATGTCAACACTATTGGACCAGAGAGTTTCTTACACTTTACTTTTATTTCTTGTTTTGTCTATATGTGATGCACTGAGGACACTACATGATTTAAGTGTGGGGTGTTTGTATATATTTGTTGTGTTTAGTGTGCTTTCTTATTAATAAGTAGTTCTTTATTGCACCGAGTGGATTTTTCCTGACGATGGATCTCCTAGACAGTTTTCTCGAGCGAAGTAAGTCTAACGAAAAGACCAAAACGATTTTTTTTAGGTAGTGTAGTAATTCCCCCTTGGTTTTTCTTTGGACCACGGTTCTTTTACAAGGGTTTTTTATTGAACCGGGTGTAGGTACTTTTTAATTTTTTAGGATTAGGAATCACATGGTTAAGAGCTTAATAGTAGCAATATCTTGAAATGTTCTAATGCCTTGAGAATAGTCAGTACTTTGGTTTTGATGCTTAGGCTCAATTTGTGACTCCAGGATAAATACCTCAAATAAGGAAGTCTTAAGATTCGCTTAACTGCTTTGATTGGAGTGTCGTGATAGATCTAATTCTGAGTAAATTATGTGCCATGTGTGTGTGAGATTTGTATATTATTCTGTGCATTGCATTTGATGTCTAGAACTTGCCCCATGTGTGTGCAAAGAGAAATAGAAGTTGTGTTCAGTCTTGGATGTGATATAGGCATTTCTTTGTTGAGCCAGTTATCCATATCTTACCCACCTAATTGTTTTGTATCGTCGTTAACCCCGTTGAGCCTATAATCCTGTTTCTTTAGCAACCACATTACAAGCCATATCCCTTTGTTTGAATCGATCATATATTTGAACCTTGTCACCTCTCGTAAGCACTGGAAATGTGATGAAATATGGAAAAATTAAAGTGTGGGGTGGTAAATTGATTTGTGAGGGGAATATTTGAAATAAGGAGAAAGGTGCACTGTTTTGAAAAGTAAGAGTCACTTGAAAAAAAAATAAAAAAAAGCAGAAATGAAAAGAAAAATAAATAAATAAAGTATAAACAGCTGTATGATGTGAAAGAGAAATATATGTGGTGACTCTTGATGTAATTGTGCTTAAAGAAGTATGGGGTAATAACATTGATGTGAAGGTGGAGTTTGGCTTATTATAATTTTGAAGTTGAATGCCAAAGTATATGTATTAATGTGCTTAGGGAGGTGTAGTCACTCTTATATCCAAATGTATCCTACCCGTCCCGCAGCCTCAATTACAACCGAATAAAGTCTTACTTGATCCTAGACTGAATGAGCTCGATTAGTGGAGTATTATACTACAGGCAAGCCTATGGTGCATCTTTTATGGCATATGAATATTATTTCTGAGAGCGAGTGAATTATTTCTATCTTGAGTTCCTAAGTGTTCTTAAATTTTATTGTGTGAGGAACTAGCTCGTTGATTTGGTGAGGGCACATGATTCATGACGGAAAGGTAATGTTGTTGACCTCTACGTTAGAGTAGTGAGTTGATTGTGAATAAAGCATGGTATATGTAAGTCGACTATTCAGGCAATGGATGTCACACCTCTGTGCTTGAAATGTTTTAAAAATTCTTGGCATAACGTGTTAAGAGATTTGCTTAATAAGTTTTGTACATGAGTGTAGTTTGATTGCTCGAGGACGAGCAAATGTTTAAGTGTGGGGTATTGATGCGAGGCTAGAATTCATAGTTTAACATGTTATATGCCTTACATTTTATGTGCTTTAATGATAAAAACACACTTTTTATGAGCATAATGGAGTCAGTTTCCTGTGTAGGTGAATTGGAGATGGAAGCCGAGCTAAATGGATGCAAAAACGTCGAAAATACGCTCAACACGCGAAGAGGAGTGCACCGGGCTATAGCCAGGTCTTAGATCCAAAACGCCAGGTCTAGCCTTGCCTTATCCAGGCCTTAGAGACAAAACGCCAGGCCTGGCCTGGCTTTATTCAGGCCTTAGAGCCAAAATGCCTGGTCTCCTGGTTCTTGTCAATTTCGAGTTTTGACGAGTTTAAGTGTTTCCCGGTTGAAATAGAAGTCTTTTACACGTTTAGTGTTGTCCTAAAAATATAAATAGACCCCTAAAACACAACTTAAGGAGGATTGAAAGGCAGACGAAGGATTTGAAGAGAGAAAACCATTGAAGTAACAAAAACATTGATTTTTACATCTTTTATTCATTACTTTGTAGTTCAATTATGCAAGTTGTTTTGAGTTTGATTCTTATGAACATGTCTAGCTAACTTCTTTAATCTAGGGTTTTGGTAGAACCCGTTGGGGATGAATTTGTTGTGATATTAATATATTTTGGTTGATTAATCTCTATTTGTTCAACTACGTTCTTGTTGTAGTTNAAACTATAATAAATATCCGAGAAAGAATTCACCAACGGGGGAAACCAAACCTTAGACCTTTATTATCATTATTTACAACACATTGTTAGTAATTGCTAGTTTATTATTATTGTTACTAGAATTAGTAAAACATCACCAAGTTATATTAAAAAGTCCTGAGAGAATTGATTGAGTAAAAGTGTTGTATTCTGACGAATTAATTGATACATAAATTCCCAGTGGGATAGACTCTGGGCGTAATACCCCGGATTATATTTGCAACGCCCGCTTAGTCTTTTATTAGACATAGTTGAGCGTGATCACCGACCACCTGAAAGGATCACCCTTTTGGGTCAATCTGGTCAAGGGTGATGCAATAGAAGAGAAACCCTCAATGAAGCGACGATAATAACCCGCAAAGATGAGAAAGCTGCGAACCTCCATAGCTAAGGACAGTCTGGGCCAACTCTGAACTTCCTCTATCTTCTTCGGATCCACATAAATACCCCCAATGGACACCACATGCCCCAAGAATGCCACTGAAATGAGCCAATACTCACACTTGGAGAACTTGGAATAAAGCTTCTCCTCTCTCAACCGCTGCAATACAAACCTCAAATGTTGGGCATGCTCCGCCTAGCTACGAGAGTATACTAGGATATCATCAATGAAAACCACAACAAACAGTCGATATAAGGATGAAACACATTTTTCATCAGATGCATGAACGTTGTTGGGGCATTGGTCAGCCCAAAAGACATCACAAGAAACTCATAATGACGGTAATGGGTCCTGAATGTTCTCTTTAGAATATCCGAGTCCTGAATCTTCAAGTGGTGATACCTGGACCTCAAATCAATCTTGGAGAACACCCTCGCTCCCTGAAGCTAGTCAAATCATCAATAGGCGAAAAAGGATACTTATTCTTGATTTTAACTTTGTTCAACTACCTATAATTAATGCACATCCTCATAGTACCATCCTACTTCTTCACAAACAGAATTGGTGCACCCGAAGGTGAGACGCTAGGCCAAATAAACCCCTTATCAAGGAGTTCCTGAAGCTTCTCCTTCAATTCCTTCAATTAGATGGTGCCATACGATACGGTGGAATTGAAATGGGCTAAGTGCCTGGTACCAACTCAATACCGAAATAAATATCCCTGTCGGGAAGCATGCCTGGCAGATCTACAAGAAACATATCAAGAAACTCCCGCACAACCAGAACATAATCAATAGTGGGAGCATCAGCACTTACATCTCTCACAAAAGTCAAATAAGATAAACAACTTTTCCCAACCATCCGCTAGGCCTTCAAATATGAAATCACTCTGCTGGGAACATACTCTGTAGAACCACTCAACTCAATCCTCGGCAACCCTGGCATCGCCAACGTCACGATCTTAGCGTGACAATCTAGAACAAAATGACATGGAGACAACCAATCCATACCCAAGTCACGTAAGGTCGTTTCACCTTCAATTAATGGTATGTACATCATATCATCAATATGAACTTCACTAGGATTGAAGGATCATACATACTTTCTTAGAATAACTTTATAAGGAAAGAACAACATGGATAACCTTAGTTGCTAGGAGTAGATTCATTATCAAACAGCGTATCGTTTACTTTGTTTTCACTTTAGATCATGCCAAAAGAAAGAAGGAAGTGAATTAACATACCTTAACTCCATTGAGTCCTTATACCTTCCAATAAATTGTTCAAACAACTCAACTCAATCTACCATAGCATAAGGAGATTAAAAATCAGTGTTGAGTAAAGGCTAAGTGCGCAACTTAAACTAGTAGCTCGTTTATGTAAATTTGGGCAGCATCTCCCCTGTAACAAGAGCCTCCTCAAATACCATATACCAACAACAATGACCAGAAAAATCCATAAATACATATTTATCAATAAGAAGACACCATAAAACAACAAGTCACAACTATTTCACCACGAGCGACGAGCTCCAATTGGAATTCGTATACCCCATATAACCCTATACAGACTTTGTAATTTAACTTAATTGAATCATTAACATGATAATTAACTCATTGATCAATGATTATATCATTATACCATATATTTATAACAAAGGAAATAACCCACAACTCCAATTATCTTCACTTGGCAACTTTATTCACTAGTTCATGTCTAGTCCATCCATTTAACTTAATCAACATCAATATAACCTTAAGAACATGCAAGAACACAATATAATTACCTCCTACATTGTATACAAGTATAAATACATGTTATATTTAGCTTACAATATCCCAACACACCCCAATCACTTCATACCCAAAACGACAACTACAGTAGTGTCAAACACCCCGAAAATGATACAAAGAACGAAATCCAACATTTTTCCATTATGTGGTGTTTCTCCACACCATTTATCCTTAAAAAATCCATTAAACAACAGAAAAGTGGAAAGCCCAAAATTAACACAAAACAGCCCACAAAACAGTCCATTACAAGTCGAATAATTCGAACTCACGGCTTTCGATCACCGTCCCGTGAGTTATAACTATTAGGAAACGAATTTATCAAACTTCCTTCATATTTAAAAACTTAATTACGAAAAGAAGAATTTTATTAACTATTAAATACCTTCCAAAAATGCAAACTACAAGGAAAAAGAGAGGCAATATAGCAATACTTACATCGTAGGGATCATTTTAATGTTATCGCTACTTGATTTCATTACCCAGATGATAATCTTGTTGGAAACCCTTGTGGAGAGATTGAGACTGAAGTTAGGGGTCTTATTTGGTCGAGTTATCTGGAAAATTGAAGAAAGAGACGAGATAAGGATATAAATATCCATTTTTTTGAAAAGTCAAAAAGGTGCTACTTGGCACCCAATTATTGGCCCTTTTTCATATGCTTATATCCTTTTATACCGACGTCGTATGAATGAACGGTTAAGAGCATTGGAAAGTATATTCCAATACCTTCAGTTTCGTAAATAATATGTCCCCAAAAGACCTCATATAACACAAGAAATGTATTGCTATAAAAGCTTTAGTGGCACACCTACTTGTCACCTATGCAGTCTCGCGAAACTGCAAATATCTCTCAACTCCAATGCCATATCGATGAACAATTTAATGAATTAGAAACAATACTCGTAGATCTCCATTTTATGCAGATAATCCCGTAATTCCAAGTATATTGGGAGAAAAGCTCTGCTACATTTGACCTAATTTTCAGCACATTTATGAATGTAACTTGTGATGACCTTTACCAACTTTTGTTCTACAACCCGCTTGACTTCAAAACGTAAAAACGACTATCATAAGGCTAAAATATCATAACAAAAACTCTTTATTAAATTAATAACCCTAGTATCACCCCAAAAGTATATGTTATAACATTCACAACTTGTCGACATTCGACGAAACTTATTTTCTTCAAGTTTTTTAGCTTCTAAGTCTTTCAACCCTATTGGTACTTGTTATCCATGAGATGAAGGATTTGTAACCTCCAAGGTAACATGATTAACTTACTTTATGTACTTTCAAAGAATCTCATTTCTGAGCTTGCATCAATAGACTTACCAATACTCACATACGAAGATATGGTGTATACCAAAAGATAATGAAGGAGATTCAAGGCTTGCGAATGCCATGCAACTACCTTGATAGTCTCCGAGATCAGCTGCTCAAGTATAAACAACTGCTATGACCAGGAACGTCTGGATCTGTACACGAAGTGCAGGGTGTAACATAAGTACATTCATCACAGTACGAAACAATGCTAAATAAAGGACTGAAACTAGTGATGAGCTACACAATTATAGTTCATTTCCAGTAGTTTCAACAAGGAAAAATGGACATGCTTTCGAATCCGGCAATTTAAGTCAAATCAGTTTATAAAAGCCAAATTCAGGTAAAAACCGAATATAATATCTCTCAGAAATTCAAACAGTGATATATGGTAATTATGCAAAACAACAATGAAAGCAATACATCCTCTCAGGGCAACAGTCACTTAAAATTCCTCAATAGCTCATCACTCGGCACTCAGCCCTCAACACTCGCACTCAATAGGTACATGCGCTCACTAGGGGGGTACAGACTCCGGAGGGGCTCCTACAACCCAAGCGCTATAATCCGCACATACAACTCATATGTCACATAGACAATTCACGTGCTATGATATCATATCAGGATCCGCACAAACAACTCGTGCGTACAATATCATATTAGAATGCGAACGGACAACTCACGTGCTACAGTATAAATATCTGGATCCGCACGGACAACTCACGTGCTATGCTATCAATACCTCACAAATCAAGACCTCGGCCTCACTCAATCGTCAACCTCTTTAGTCTCACGGGCTCTCAATAATCAAGGAAAATCAACTCAAAATAGAAATGATATAATGTATCAACAAGGAATAACAGAGACTGAGGTATAATATACGAGTAAGACTACCACTAAGTACAAGTAGGAATAAGCAGGAAGATTCAACAGGTATCACTCTTCTGTGGGTCTCTACAACACCAACACATAGACTAAGCATGATTTCTAGCATGATTTACAATCAAACTTTATAACACATGGAGAGCATATAGCTGGCAACAAGTTATTAAACTTTATAGTTCTATGGAATAACCAAGTCACAATTCCCACGGTGCACGCCCACACGCCCGTCACCTAGCATGTGCGTCACCTCCAAAACAATCACATAACAAATAATTCGGGGTTTCATACCCTCTGAACCAGATTTAGAACTGTTACTTACCTCAATTCGAGCCAAACTCTACCCCAATACGCCCTTTCCTCGAAACTCGACCTCCAAATGAACCGAATCTAGCCACAAGAAGTATAATACAATCAATAGGGGATAGAGTAATCAATTCCACAAGAAAAATATGAAATTAAAAATCAAAATCCGAAATCGGCTTCAAGCCGGCCGCCGAGCCCACGTCTCGAAATCTTAGAAAAGTCACAAAACCGGAAAGCCCATTGACCACGATTCTAACTATACCAAATTTTGTCAAAATCCAACATCAAAATCAACTCTCCAAATCCCTAGGCTCAAACCCCCAAATTTCACCTCAAAAACAGACCAACTTAGTGGGAATATCAATGGAAAACCCAATATATTGAATAAAAATGAACACTTTGAAATTACCTCAAGAATCTCTTCAAAAACCCTCTTAGAATCTCCGAAATCCGAGCTCATAATGTTAGAAATGGTGAAAATTCCGAACCCTTCGCTTATATAGTTTCTATCCAGCTAAACCGCACCTGCAGTGCCAAAATCTGATTCTGCAGTCCTTCTTTTGCGGTGGAAGCTCCGCTTCTACGGGAGTCACTTAACCAAGCTGCCTCCGCTTCTGTGACATATTACCCCCATCTGCGTAA
This sequence comes from Nicotiana paniculata, assembly GCA_005239505.1. Taxonomy (NCBI): domain Eukaryota; kingdom Viridiplantae; phylum Streptophyta; class Magnoliopsida; order Solanales; family Solanaceae; genus Nicotiana; species Nicotiana paniculata. The sequence goes on from ML342594.1 coordinate 19,177, forward strand.
TCACACGGAATAGCCCATCGCACCTGCGCACCATCCCGCATTTGCACCCAATGCCCCGCTTCTACGGCCACATATGTGCGGGAGAATCTTTGCACCTGCAACCTCTGCTCATCTCTTCCTTGGCATCTTTTGTGGCTCACTTCCCGCTTCTAATGGCTCGCACCTGCGGTTCCCACTTTGCAGGTGCGATTACACCAGTTGTGGAAATCCTTCAGCAACCTTACAACTTCAAGACTCGATCCACTAATCACTCGAAATCAACCCAAAGCCATCAGGACCTCAACCAAACATACCAACACGTCTTAAAACATCATACAAACTTAGCCGAACCTTCAAAGCACCTCAAAAAACATCAAAAACACAAATCACACCCTAATTAAAGCCTAATGAACTTTGAAACATCCAAATTCTACAACGACACCAAAACTTAGCAAACCACGTCTGATTGACCTCAAATTTTGCACACAAGTCACAAATGATACCAAAAACCTACTCCTATTTACGAAAATCCAATCCGACCCCGATATAAAAAAGTCCACCCAAGGCCAAATTATCAAAAACTCCAACTTTCGCCACTTCAAGCCTAATTCCACTACATACCTCCAAATCACAACCGGACACGCTCCTAAGTCCAAAATCACTCAATAGAGCTAACAGAACCATCAAAACATGAATCTAGGGTCATTTACACATAAGTCAACATCCGATTAACTTTTCCAACTTAAGCTTTCAATTGTGAGACTAAGTGCCTCAATTCATTCCGAAATCCTTTCGGAACCGAACTAACTATCCCGATAAGTCATAAAACAACCGTAAAGCACACAATGAGCAGATAAATAGGGGAACGAGGATGCAACTCCCGAAATGACCGACCGAGTCGACAAGGTGTTCACTCGCCCGTTGATAGAATTTTGGAATCTAGCTAAAGAGGTGTTGAAATTTTCCGACTTTGAACTAGTCCCTACATAGTAAGAATTCAAAAGTTTTACGGAGTTTCCATTCAATGGAATAAATCCAGTGCTGCCATTTACTATGCCTAGTGTCGCGTCCCCTTTTTCTCGCGAAATCGAGTTTCGGCATTGATAACTCTTTTAGAAAAGGAGGAAGGGTTATTAAAAGAGAGTCACCACCTAATGGATTAATGCGTCACCAAAGATCGGGTAAGGGCTCAAATTACCTCGAGGAGAAGGTGTTAGGCACTCCACAACAGTGGGTCCTGAGTTTTTTAGCCTAAAGGATCACCCCGTGCAACATAAATAATACTTCTTAACTCCCCCAAGATGGGGGTGTTAATCATATTATTCATCGGGCACAGACTATCATCTCCTGCTACCCGATTACTATCTTTAAGTTATTTACCTAAAACTCTCTAATCAATTCTAAGTCGTACCATGCACGTGCACTACTCGCCCCTTGCCTATGGCCCAGGAAGCATTTGGACCTCTATTTTGGATGGTTCTAGACTTAACTTAGGTTGCTACAAAAATGGTAAAACTAGGCGACATACAAAAACAAGTTGGACTTTCATATAAAAGAAAATAGGGGCTCAAGTTAGCCTCCACACTTAGGCAGCGAATGCACACAACATATTAGGCGTTTTGACAGTTTCAACAATTAAAGTTGTTAGGTCCTATAGACATGATTTCTATGTGATTCTGGATTTTAGTCATACTGGCAGTTACGAAAAGTAATTTTTAAGTGACTACACAATTGCCTACTGATTATAATTATAAACGGTTAAAACTATAGACATGCTATCTAGGTGATTTACTCAGTGTTAGGCAGTGATAAGCAACGAGAGATATTCAGAATTACTCAGTTGTTCCTATAGGCATGATTTCTAATGGTGTTCAACGAGACAGTGTTTAAAGCCTAGTTTTAGCACTTAACACAGATGGTGATTACCCTATAGACTTGATTCCTACCATTGGTGATTGACTGGTTTCAATTCTTAAAGGCATGCTTTCTAATGGGCAAGTATTACAATAACATATCAATCATTAAGAACCCTATAGGCATGACTTCTAACAATGCAAATTTATAGAATATAAATGACCATATGATCATGATGCCTAATGAATGTGCTGCAGTGCAAGTCGAACTTTGGTTATTTTATTTCCTATAGGCATGGTATCTAACATGTAAAAGCAGAATGGGAAGGTTATCCACAGAACTTATTCGAGCAAAGTGATGCCTATAGGCATGTTATCTAACACACAATGGAAAAATGAGCAAAGTAAGAACTTATAGGCAGGATTTCTACCCGTTCTCATGCAAATGTTAAAAAACAAACCCAGTTCCCAATTTACTAATATCCCAATGGTTATTACAAACAATTATTAGAGACCAAAATTGAATGAATGGATTACAAAGTATAAAAACTATAGGAAGCCCGCAACATGCCCAAATACACCTGGATAGGCCAGGCCTTCAACTCACAATAGCTCCAAAAGCCCATACATAGTAGCCAGCAGTGAATGATTCACCCATATCTCAAGGATAAGCATACATAACCCAAATCTCTAGTCTATCAGAGTTCCCAAGGTCATCAAGAACGACGAGCAATGCTCACATTGGTGAAGAATAATCAGAACAATTCAAGGAAAACTAGGGACCAAATCCTAGTGTGTTAGAGTTCACGTGAGCCTCATATGAACCCTGAGCAGTGCTCATACTAGGAAGTCCAGGTTCAAAACCTAATTTGTTTTGGCTTTTAGCCAGCAAAGAGTGAGGGTTCAGGAGAGCAGGATAGGATTCGGGGATACATTTATGGACATAATCACACATAGAACATAAACAAATAGCAACACATTTGAACCTAAGCATACTTAACAAAGTTTTTGAGAATTAACAAAGTCATAGGCTAATAAGAATCAATTCATAAACATGTTCACCAAAATAACAAAGGTTGTAGATTAGATTAAGCCTTGGAAAAGAAACACAGTGGTTAGAAGTAGGAACCGATTATACAATTTAATAGAGGTATCAAAACATAGTGAGAACAGAATCAAACAGATCTGGTAACAGGTTTAACAACAAGATAATGAATCTTCTAAGGCACAGATGATTAACTAATTCATAGGAAAGGTGTGAAAGCATGTTTAACTACTAAAGATAGTCCTAGATAACACAGAATTAGGCAGATTTCGGTAATCAATTCAAACTAAATTCAACATGTCTTAAATATAGATAATAATATATTAGGGTAACTAGTCTAATATCAGTAACACATTAAACGAGTAATGAAGTAGTAAAGGATTCAACAATTCACAAGTTGAGATGAGACAGAATAAAAAGAATCTAGTAGTGTAGAAATTATCACCAAGCGGAGCAAAACAATTGAGATTTCTCGTCTTGGCTTCCAACAAGCCAGGAATCAAAAGCACAGAATAATAGTATAGCTAGAGAATAACAATGTATGGTTTTGTTTTGTAGTAACGCGAAAATTTAGAACTCTCAATATGTCCTCAATGGGAAGTGGGAAGGGGTTTAAATAGTACTGAAATTGAACACATAAATATGGCAATAATTAGTCAAAATACTAGAAAGAAAGCACTTAACAGTTAAAAAGAAAAATTTGAAACCCTAATTTAGGTAAAATATAAAAATCGGCAAAAATAAAGGCAGAGAGTTACAGTAAGATGGATATAGACATATAGACAGAATCCTTATTCAAAAAATCAGAGAATCGAACCAGATTTGGTTCGATTTTGAAGAATAAAAAAACCCCAAATTTAAGACAAGTAAAAATCGGCAGAAATAATCAAGCAAAGAGTCATTATACGATGCATAAATACATATAGACAGAAATATATCTGAAACCCTAGTTTTAGGGTAAGTAGGAAAAATTACAAAGATACTCAGATATTCATAGAGATCCATACCATAAAAATCAAGGAAGAACAAAGACTGAAAAAGGTTAAGTGGTTGAACCATTTTGGTTCGAAGTTGAAGAGATTCGCTTGCCATGTTTAGGCAAGCGGTATATAAAAAGTCCCAGTACCAAAGAGAGGTGAGATATGGTAAGAAACCACTAGGGAATCCTATGTCCGGTGGGATTAGGAGAGGAGATTGGGCGAGACGACTAGGGTTTAGGGAAGTGAGGTGAGAGCATTTGAAGGCGGCGGCCGGTGAGGAATGTCTATGGTTAGGGGGGGGTTGGTTAATTAAAACGGGGGAAGGGATGTAAGTTGTTGATCTTATTTAGGCAGGGTTGGGTTGGGTCGTTAATGGGTAAGGGTAATTGGTCCATGGGTATTGGGCTTGGGATAACTAGGTAGATTTGGGTCCGAAATTGATTGCAAATTAAGGCCAGATTTTCAATACCCAAATTTAATTAATAAATAATTTGTAAAAATAATATATAAATAATAAAAAATATCATTTGTGCATAAAAAAAATTAAAAAGATTTATCTTACATTATAAAAGTATAAATATATTATTTTGTCATAAATAAAGTAATTATTAATGCATATAGACTATTATTGCAAATGTGAAATTTTAGCCTTTAAAATGCAAATGTAATTATGACAAATATGGTAATAATATTTAAAGCCTAATATGGGTGTAAATGATGAAATTAGATGATAAAATAATCATACAATAATTTGTGAGATAATTAATGAGTATTTATATAATAAAATATACAAGAATAAATTTATTTAAAGCCTTTAAAAATTATAAAAAATTATGAAAAATGCTTGTTCTTGGTTGTAAATCAAATAATGATGCATGTACACTATTTTGAAAGTATTTATATATTTGAAAATATGAGTGAAAAATTGGGTATCAAGCAAAGAGTCATTATAACATGCATAAATACATATAGACAGAAATATTTAAAAAAATAATTAAAGAATCGAACCAGATTAGATCTAGAAAAGATCTGAAACCCTAGTTTTAGGGTAAGTAGGAAAAATTACAAAGATACTCAGATATTCATAGAGATCCATACCATAAAAAGCAAGGAAGAACAAAGACTGAAAAAGGTTAAGTGGTTGAACCATTTTAGTTCGAAGTTGAAAAGATTCGCTTGCCATGTTTAGGCAAGCGGTATATAAAAAGTCCCAGTACCAAAGAGAGGTGAAATATGGTAAGAAACCACTAGGGAATCCTATGTCCGGTGGGATTAGGAGAGGACTCACCAGAACAACTGACGGAAAGGAGAGGAGGCACTACTGATGGAGGGTTGAATTACCTGTTGTAGAACCACTTACATTTATATAAGAAAATGTAGCGCCCCCGACAGAAGGGACGTTAAAACTATGGAATAGTACTAGTATGTATGAACAAACTTTATCCCAAGTAGAATCAAACAATACACAAGTAAGAAACATTAATAGAACCAATCAACCAACGCACGTGGAAAAGAACAACCAAATCATCAAGTTTCGCAATCTCTCCTTTTTCCCTTTCAACATTACCATATTCAAGAGTTTCCACGATTTTTCATTTCGATGGTGATAACAATCACATTCCGTCCTTATTACCTCGGCCACCCTTATTCCCTCGGCCACCCTTATTACCTCTGCCTCCCTTATTCCCTCGGCCACCCTTACCTCGGCCACCCTTATTACCTAACATCTTATTATCCTTATTAGTTCTTGTTGCGGTGCGCAACCCGATTCCACCCGACAATCATATTCTGTAACAATTAACCACAAACAATCAATAACAAGAATCAAAATTTCAAGGAACACAAGTTCATATCAACAATTTATTTATTTGGGCCCAAGCCACCATAGTTCTTACCAATAAGTAATTCATGTACAAGGTGTTTCCATAATCATTCAACTCATTTACATCGTTTCACAATACCCTTTTTCCATTACTTTCCACGCACGACTTTTAGCCATTATATACATTCCCACACTTGGGCACATCAACAATCTTTCATTCATCAACACATACTTTCATATCGATATTCTCGAGCATTTACGAGCTTTGCACATAATAAGACAAGCACATCAATACACCTTTCACAACCTCATATAGCACGGTAATATGACAATCAACTAGGACAATCAGAGAGTAGAATCTTAAGTCTCAACACATTTGAACAATCAATTCACATATTATCAACAAGGTACACATGTCGTATGCTCAGACCCAACAAGGGGATTCTACAAAGGTTAAAGTTAGCCATACATACCTGGGGTCGAAATCCGTTTCTGACTTTTACTTTCAAATCACCGGACCGACTAGCACATTCAATCTAATTCACAATGCGGCACATTTAAACTTAGAATTAGGAATCATGAACATCTCTTGAACTCATTTGAGCTTTCTATCAAACACTAGGTGTTCCTTTAGATTAAATAACCCCTTTTTAGTGAAAGTTTACTCCAACCTATTTTCCTTTACTAGATTATGATAAATTAGGTACATGCATACAAGATTGTTAACCCCATCTTTATGAACTATCACACACAGGTCTCATTTTAACAAAAGTATGGAAATTAAGGTTAATGAGGTAGAAGCTTACCTTTTAGAGTGAAGAAATTTGTGTCCTACTTGATTATTTACAAGCTTGAGTGATGAAGGAAAACCAATTTGATGAAGTTGGGAATTTCTCTCTCTAGAACCCGCTTTTTCCTCTCCCTAATATATCAGAAAATGGTTAAAAATTTAAGGAGAGGGGTGTTTTAATGAACTGGGGTCGGGTTTTAAAAAAATTAGAAAAATAGGGCCCGACACAAGAATGCGGTCAGGAATGCGATCGCATTCCTGACATGCGATCCGCGGAATCGACCGCATAATGGCCCTCGAGATGGGAAAAAATTCAAAACACACTGCCCAGGTATGTGACCATTGTGCGGTCCGCATACACGTTATGCGATCCAATAATGCGTCGCATAACTTTCCTCCCAAAATCAAAGGCAACAATGCAACAGATATGCGGTCCGTATAACTGAAATGGGATCGCACATTTGATTGCATAGTTGACCTCAAATGGGGTAGTGATCTGCCCGTGTATGCGACTATTATGCGGTCCGCATACACGTTATGCGATCGCATAGTGCGTCGCATAACACCTACTTTCTGGAAAATTTTATTCTTTAAGTCTCGGGGTACTTTTTACTCAATTTAGGTCCGTTTTAAAAATTTCCACGATAAAAACAACTCGGGGACTCATTCGGGCATTATTTTAAAACAAGAAAATTTTACGGGTCTTTACACCTACTAAATCCGAGGCATCACTTGGAACGGCGCCTACGAGTTGGAAGCTGTGGATGTCAGAATCCTACCAAAAAGTTGGAATGCCATTCACTTGAAGAAGTACTACTTTTAAGGAAAAGAAGTACCCCCGTTCAGGTATCACACTTTCGATTTTATTTTGAACATTTGAAATTTTATTAACCTTTTTAGATGATAGGCATAAAACTAACCCATCACCAGATGATGATATTAGGCATGTAAAGACGCGAGTAAATAACTAAATTCTCGGTCTAGGGTTACACTTTCTGATGGACGTTTTAAAAAGGGTTAAGCAAGTCATCATCTAAAAATTATATACCTTAGAGTCGCGTATGTTGTTCCTTTTCAGGAAAAGGACCACAAGGAAGGAATAGTCAAGTGCTCGAGATTTAATTCTTCATAGCTCAAACACTTGGGGGACTATACAGCATGGAAGGCAAAAATGAAGCAAAAAAAGACTATCAAAGAGTCAAAGATCGAGCTTGAAGATCTATCTATCCAGCAAGCTAAGTGATACGAGCAAAATCAAAAGAGCCAAAGACTCAAACACAAATCCTCTAATCCAAAAAACCATCGAACATGTTCAAGTTAAAAGGCAAAATGTTAGCAATGTTAGCCACGAGGAAGAAATGCTCATCTTTGTACTTGTTCAAAAGAAAAACTATTGTAACTAAAAACAATCACGAAAATTTTGTACTCATATAGAAAACTTTTATCAAATAAAATAGTTATGGATGCAAAAGCATTTTACTCGTGCTTATTGAAAACTGTTGTCGACAAAAACAGTTACGGGTGAAAACCCCAACTTGAATAAAAAGAGTTACGAACGAAAAGCAGTTGTTATCTTGTATTAACTCGAAAAACTGTTACATACGAAAAATAGTTACGAAATACAAGTGTATATCAAATCTGTTAAAAGAAAACAGTTGCAACATGAGTTTTAGACGATAATCAAACACATGTAAAAAGTTGTGGAAGATTAAATGAAAAACTTTCCTCAGAAACATTCTTAAACATGTGAAAAAATTCCTATCACTCTATTGCATTATTACACCTTTATGAAGTTGAGACGTCTTCTTCATTAAGTGTCGATCAAAAAAGGGCCCTCTTCCATAAATTATGCTTACTACAAAAAGTCACACATTTAATATGACACCGTGCCTATTACGAAAAGGTACGAGTAATCTAAAGCATTCTATATGCAAAATTTAGAGGTAAAACTAAAACCTCGAAAAATAAAGCATGCAAAAGACTTAAAGAGTTAAACAGAAACTCAACGGAAAACAAAAGTCATACTTGCATTAATATATTAAAACGTCTAAGTAAAAACTAAGTACTAACTTATACTTAGCCGTATAAAATTTTATACATTGAGGTGCCCTTGAGTTGTCATTTGGGGACTTTAAAGAGATCAAATTTACCCCCAATGGGACTGGGGTTAACCACCAATTGAGACAAAGATAAAAAAAGAGGGGGGGGGGGGNAATTGAGACAAAGATAAAAAAAGAGGGGGAGGGGGGGGGGTGAATCAACATCTTAATCTTCTTGAGAAGGGGGATTGACTTCTTCATCAACAGAAGGAGTAAGAGCAACTTGGGACGAAGAGGCTTGGACAGCAAGAGTCTCACCTTCAAGTGGGGAAAGATTCAAACCTTGTTGAGCCTTTTCCATGGCTTCCTTGATCTTAACAATTTTGGCATCAAGGTCGAAATCTTACCGACTCATTTCCGTCAATGTATCGAGGAGAGAATTCATGTACGCCCAACTAACATCGATAGCTGCCGCCTCTTTGAGACTTTCATAATCTTTCTCCCATATCTGAAGCTTAGCTCTTAACCCATCCTTCTCGACTTCAACAGCTTCATGGGCAGCCCTCAAGGGTACAATTGACTCCTCCAAAGATTGGGTTTTGTCTAAAGCAATGCGAAGATCCTCCTAAGTTTGGGTAAGTGACTGCACAAGCTCACCTGAGTTCCTCCTTCTGCTCTAGCAAAGCTTTCAAGCTCCAAACTTCTTCCGAGGCACGGGATAATTTCTCAACGAAAGAATAATCATGAATGCTCTTGTCTTTGTCCGCTTGGTTAAATAAGCCTTCTCCACTGCCATCTCCGCATCCACAACTCTCATCTGCCACTCCAAGGTATTCTTTCCTTCTTCTAAGGCTTCCATATCAAGCCTCAGGCTTTCATATTGCCCCTTCCAATTCCCTGCTTCAGCGTGCAAATCCTTTATCTCTTGCTCCATGTTAGAAATCTTCTTCATGACTTATGTTCCTATGAGATTGATCTAAAAAAATAAAATCGATTAGATACGGTAATTACATAAGAATGAGATACAGAAGAACGAACATTACCTTCAAGGAGGAATGCACAACCTCTTTAGCCCAGGTAAGAGAACTGTGACTATCCATCTTGGTCCTCTCTGTTAGGCTAATCAAAGGCATTAGCCACACTTCGGGTTGGCCAGATTTCTTAAAAAGGCTCCCGTCAGCCAGAAACTCAATTAGCACTTGCCTCATCTTCCTGCTGGAAGACCCTACTTCTCTAGTATGAGGCACGGAAGCACGCTGAGATGAAGGAGCCACAGGCAATGAAATTTGTGGAGTTGAAGAAGTTTCAGCCATGGAAACTTAAGGAGCTGAGAAAGCCATGGGAAAGGTAGCGGCAGGAGCAGAAATGGCCAAAGGAGCAGTGGAAATAATCGGAACAGATTAAGGGATTTCTTTAAAGGAGGGAGCAAAAACAGCCAGAGGCGCCACATTAACAGCAGAGCCAAAACCTTCATGGAATAGATGATCCGCAGAGTCATGTGCAAGAGAAGAAGAATAATCCCCAGGGGTAGGAGGTCTGACAGCAGGTACGAAATACATAGCCACGGGTGTAGACTCATCGTCTGAGACAACCCTTCTTCTACGTGAACTGTGCACTAAAATTCCATCCTCTTCTTCTTCTCCTTCAGAGGTCTTAGACCCACAAACTTTCCTCTTGGAAGAAGAGGGACCAGTAATAATCTCCTGGGCCTGAGCCAAAGATATATTTGGGATGGATGCAGCAAATATCCCCCTAGCAGAAAACCCTGTCAAAAGGAAACAGGGTTAAACAAACAAAGAAAAAGAAGCTCGAGTAAGGAAAATAAGTGAAAACAAAATTTTCACATACCATGGGTCTTCACTTTCCAACCATACTTCACGTAGAAGTACTTCCAAGATCATTCCTCCAATGGAGCAACTGATAACCACTTTTCTACACAATCACGGATACCGGAGACATTCTCAATAGTACCCATGATTGCTGAAAGAGAAAGAAAATAGATACGGTGTTAATAAAACACTTAAAGAAAAGAGAAGAAAGATAACAGGTGTGAGCTAAAATGTACTCACGTGCACGATTCCACTTCTTAGGGAACGGAAGGTTTTCCTCGCTCACTAAACCAGTAGTGGCATAGCAACGTACCGAAGGTACCAACCTCTATTCTTATCGTCATCAGGGGTTACCAACACTCTTTTGCTCCTAGCAGCCAGAGTGAAAACCCCTTGACGAAATAAGGTTGGAGAATAAAGATGAATGAGGTGATTGAAGGAAAAAGGAACCGAGGCTAAAGAAGTTAAACATCTAAGACTCGCGACAACCCACCACACAAGAGGACCAACTTGTCCTAAGCAAATGTTGAAGAAACAACAAAATTCGATGATGACTCGATCAATAGGAGGTCTTAACCCTAGAGTAAAAGGGTAAGTGTAAACAAAAGAATGCCTCGTCTTGTAAGACGTTATTCTTTGTTTACTATTCGGAATAACAATGGAAAAATCAGACTCCCAAGAACATTCCCTGTGAACAAGGGGAATCAAACCTTCGGTAATAAGAGTGGGATACCTATCAACTCTATCAATGGAGGACGACTGGTCTACAAGAACCTGACTATCCCTAGTGAAGGTAAACTCAGGTGGAATAATTTCATCAACCCGTGGTTCGCGTAGGGGTTCCTGATGTTCTCTACCCCTGGACAGAGACCTGAAAAACCTAGCTCTTGGGGAGATTAAAGACCTAGCAGAAGAAGGGGAAACAATCTGAGAAGATGAAGAACCTCTCGAAGGAGTAGATCCTAAACTCCTCAATCTACCACCCCTCCGACTCCGAGTTGGAGCAGAAGAGGGTGTCAACTCATCAACGTTTATGACTCCCTTAGATCGTTTTGAAGAAGACATATCTACAAAGGAAAAGGAAAAATTTCTTTACAAATAAAGTCTAAAAGTTAGAAGCTTTTCGTGAAAGAAAATGAAAAGGGGGTATTTATGCTCGAAGGAAACCGTAAAAAAAAAGGGGCAGTGATGTGAAAACCATAATTGAAGATGTCACTTCGTGACTGGTGTAGCTGCAAGAAAGCCCTAAAAGGCGCTGAATAATTGCAGAACCAACCTACGAATGCCACGTGGCATAAGCATTAAATGAAAGTGACAAGCGACGCTTACGTACAGGAAAAGATACAATGATTCTAGTAAAGCGGCGGCAAAATATTCCCGCCATAAATGAGTATCCGCTTACTAAATATTAATTGTTAAACATATGGTAAGTGGGGGGACTATCTGTATTGGTAAAAAAAGAGCTTCACACGTGTAACAAATCTTGATGACTCAGTAGTCTACGTGGAGAAATGAAGACACGACAGCTGGATGGGACTCTAAGAAGAGGTACAAGGCAAAGAGGTATGACAAATCACATATACGGGTTAATTAGATATGGAAGTTTCAACCTAATTGAGAAGATGAAGAAACACGGTCAAAAGTGTATTTGGACAGCATAAAGGGCAGATTAAGAGATCTTCCAATTAGAGATCCATATGTTACACAACATTCACTCAACAGTTACAGATTATTCATTGTAATGTTACATTAAAGTCTTTATTAGTAATTAATTCTCAATCACTGAAAAAGGCAGACGTTATATTAGGAAATTCCCTATATAAGGAAGTAAAATATTACCTGTACCGAACCACTATTGCAATATACTTTCTTTATGTGCATCTTACTGCTTTCCATTACAAGTTTGCCTACTATAATCTTAGTCTTTGGTTATCAGAAACCCGTGTTCTTCTTAAAATAGCTTTGGGCAAAGAATCCAATTCTTTGGTTGAACAATACTATGTGATTACATCTTGGGTTACGGATATGGCTTGATACAACATGTTCAGACCTGTTCAGTTTATATTTGTGGAATTGTTATTTTGTAAGTTATTTCAGAGGTCTGAATTTGGTTCTAAGGTTTATGGGGCAAGATTAGATTTCGAAATTTCAACGGTATTGTGCTATTGGACCTATATGGGATAGGGTGATGTGGGATCAACCCGAGCATGTGCATGGTAGACTACACGGCAGTTTGATGGTGTTGGAGAACAACTCTTGGCACGTTCGAGGACGAACATATGTTTAAGTGGGGGAGGATGTAACGACCCGGCCGGTCGTTCCGAGAGTTAGCCATGTTTCCCCCGTTTTTGTTTCATTATATGTGTTTCAGCTTCATTATATTGTGTTAGATTGGTTGGCTCGGGTTCGGAGAAATTTTTGGAGAGAAATGAGACACTTAGTCTCTTAACTTGGTTCAATAGTTGGAAAAGTCAACCAGAAGTTGACTTATTGGTAAACGACCTCGGAATGTAGATTTTATTGTTCAGATGGCTTCGTTAGGTTATTTGGGACTTAAGAGTGTGTTCGGGATGTAGTTTTGATGTCCGGTGTAGAGTTAGGCTTGAATATGCCAGAGTTAGTTTTTGGCGATTTCCGGTCGGCAGTGGAAAATAGGCTATGGGGGTCGGAATGGAATTCTGGAAGTTGGAACAGGTTCGTAATGTCATTTTGGATATGTTGCAAATTTTCAGGTCATTCTGACGTGTTTTAGTTGGTTTTGGCATCATTGGTGAAATTTAAAAATTTCAAAGTTCATAGGCTTGAATTTGATGTGATTTTGGTGTTTTTGCGTTGTTTTTGGTGTTTCGAAGGCTCGACTAAGTTGAATGATGTTATGGGATATGTTGGTAGGTTTTGTTGAGGTCCTGGGGGCCTCGGGTGTATTTCAGATGCTCAAACGGGCACTTTTGGTCTTTGGGAGATTGCTGGTTTTCTGGTGTTTTAGCAGTAGTGGTTTGTTCATTGCGATTGCGTTATTCATCCGCGATTGCATAGAGTAAAAATTGAGGCAGGCAGGTTTGTTCTATGCGATCGCGTAATAAGTTTTTTGATCGCATAGGCTGGGCAGCCTTGAGCAGTGAGGTCGCGTGGTTCCTTGTGCGATTGCATAAGGTGTTCTGAGGCGCGTGAGAGGGATGGATGTTTGAGCTATGTGAACGCGTGTGTGTGTATGTTAACTCATAGAGTGGGTTTGGACTGTGCATCGCAAACGCGTAGTTAGAAACGCGATCGCACTGAGGTAATTAGGGGCACTTGGGTAGAATTTTTAAATAGCCATTTTCGCGCATTTTAGGCCACTTTTCACCATTTGTGGACGGATTTGAAGCTTTGGAGAGAGTTTAAAGAGGGAATCAAAAGGGAAAAACTTGGAGGTAAGATTTTTGACTTCATAACTCGATTTTATGTTGTTTTCTAAGTAATTATACCGGAAATTTGTTGGATTTAAACCCAAAATTGGGTAGATTAGGTGCATGAGAATTGAAAAATTATTTTGATCATTTGAGTGGGAAATTGTGGTCCGATTTTGGTGTTCTTTGTATGTATAGAATCGTGGAAGGATGAGGATTCTTGTGATTTAAATTTTATAAAATTCCGAGACGTGGGCCCAGGACTCGGGTTTGGCCAATTTCGGGATTGTACCTAATTTTGATAGTTTTCGATTGTGGTTCGTCTCCCTAGCATATTTTGATGTTATTGATCTGATTTGTGATAGACTCAGAGAATTTGGGAGCCGATTCGAGTGGCAAGAGCATCAGGGAGTAGCTTTTGGGCTATTTTGAGGTAAGTAACGGTTGTAACTCTAAATATGAGGTATCAAACCCCGTCATTTTATGTTGTTTTGGTAAATGAGGTGACGCACATGCTAGGTGACGAGCATGTGAGCGTGCACCGATAAGGATTGTGACTTAGTCCATCCCATAGAGACTATTAAGCCGCGTATTCGATTTGAAACCTTACGACATCCTGTATTTTAGAAATTTGTACTTGTTTATGGGCTGTGAGCCATGTTTAGGGACTTGTGCCGACCTCTTTAGACCCTCAGGGGTATTTTTACACTATTCTCACACTATCCTGATAGAATATTTGTGAACTCAGTCATGTTTACCACTTGTTGTTATTTTCACTGTTATGACACTGTTTTGAAACTCTGAGAGGTATTTTATCCCGTGAGTTGAGATGAATTGTCCGAGTGGCTTGTGAGGATGACTGAGTGATCCCGAGAGCCGAGCACGTGATGATAGTTATGGATCGGGCTGCACGCCACAGCAATATGTATGTTATATATTACATATGGATCGGGTGGTACGCGACAATAATATATACGTATTATATATGTATGGGGCTGCACGCCACAACAATATACATTATATATGGGTCGAGCTGCACGCTGCAACAATCTATATATTAGATTGGGATGCAGGCCACATCGATGTAGTGCTTGGGCTAAAGGATCCCCTCCAGGAGTCTGTACACCCACAGTGAGCGCAGTCGATTATTATATGGATCGGTTTGCACGCCGCAACAATATATAGGCATTATATATGGATCGACCTGCACGCCGTAGAAATATATATGTATTATATATGGATCGGTCTGCACACCGCAACAATATACATTATATATGGGTCGGGATACACGCCGCAACAATATATATATTGGATCGGGCTGCACGCCGCAACGATGTAGTGATTAGGCTGAAAGACCCCTCCAAGAGTCTGTACATCCCTAGTGAGCGCAATCGACTATTATATGGAACTGGCTACATGCCGCACCAATATATATATATATATATATATATATATATATATATATATATATATATATATATATATATTATATGGATCGGGCTGCACGCCATAGCAGTTGTTACATGGTACCTGATGTGTGATAGTGCTGAGTGTGAGCATTGACTTATGAGCGTAGATTCACGAGTGACTAAGAGGCTTGCCCGAGAGGCTTTATTTGTGAGAGACACTATGCCCGAGTGGCTGATATTTCTATGAAACTACTGTTTTCACTATTCTTTACATTGAGCCTCTTTGATAAAGGTTGACCAATGTTTTATACAAGTTTAAACGGAATAAAAACTGGAGTTTTGTGAAATCTTTGGTAAATGTGGAATCTTGACTTGATCTATTACCTTTACTGGTACTTGTTTTTATGAACTATCGAGTTTAAATGCTCGTAACTGCACTCATATTTTTAGATACTTTGGTTACTTACTGAGTTGGCGTACTCACGTTACTCCCTGCACCTTGTGTGTAGATTCAGGTACCGGGGCAGAGTGATAGTTGAGCCACCCCATTTGGAGCATTGTTCGGAGATTGCGAGGTAGCTGCTCGGCGTCCGCAACCTACTCTTTCTCCTTCCTACTTTGTCAATTTACTTTACTTCCCAGACTTGTTGTAGTAGAGGATTCGTATTAAACTGTATCACCTCTTAGATCTCATGATGATTAACTCCAGATGTTGGGCTTGTGTTTAGATGTTCTAATCATTTGTATTGTTTTGAAATGCTTTAGAAACAGAATTATTATGAAAAATTCGGATATTTGATGTATTAAATGGAAAATCATTTTATTATTTTCAGTGAATTGGCTAGCCTAGTATCACGATAGGCGCCATCACGACCCATTTACACTTGGGGTCGTGACAGATATACGTCATTCATGTGGCACAAAGTTGTAGTATGTGGAGTAATGAATCATTTTGGGTAGTTTCTTGTTGAAATTGGTTGAGGGATGAAAAAATCTCCATAGTAGAGCCTTGCGGTCTATTTCGCATGTTAGGTGTGTGAAAATATTCCTAAGATAGTCCCATCATGGGAATCCTTCTAATTATTAACCAATTTTCACTACCTTCTTATAGATTATTATTGCTAGAAGTGTTGGGACGTTGTAGTAACTTAAAGAAAGATCGGACAAGGTATGTTCGCTAAAAGTTCTCTCTTAGAATTGAATCCCAAAATGTTCCCGTAAGTTAAAGTATGGTAGACATAGGATTCCTAATTTCTATATTCCGGGTTATCCCTTATAAACTTGATTATTCCGAATGAGCCTCGTGTCGAAAGATAGATATTCGAAGTATGGTTTGTGTATTGAAATATTATGGCGTTGAGTCGTGTTTTAAATGGAAACTAGCATACAAATTTGGTGAGTAAAACTCGATATGCTTAAGGCTCTAAATTGATCATATGTGTACCTAAAGTCTCGATTGAAAATGTTTTGTTGATGATAATCTATAACGATGCTTGAAAATAAAATAAGTGAATTTGGAAATAGAGTGTGGCCAATGTGCCAATATTTTAAGTTATAGTTGTGGCCAGTGGTGACAATTAAATGAGAAAATGTTGTAAAGATTATAAAATGAGCCTCGACTCAACTGTTTAAAAATGATTGCGAAAATAGAATTGCGTGAAATCTTTTGTACCAAATTATGACCATAAGTGGATATTTAACTAATGCTTTGCTTTATAAATGTATCTAGTATGACTCGAGTTCTTACATACTCAGGTATTAAAATTGTACATTGTCATTTTTGGGAAAGAGTATCGCAAGAGTAAATGGTGTATTGATTGTTTATGATTTTGATATGTGTTTCTATTGCTGGTTGGTATGCCAATTATTTTGGATGAAACCTTTTGCGTTTGAAGTTTCCATTAGTAATGAATTTGATTTATATGATTATTGAAATATTCTATATGTTGATATTTGATGGTGATATTTGAAATTGAAAGAGATGAAAGTGTTAAATATGAAATACGTCCACTATGCCATGAATAAAGAATCTTTTGAAAAGAGCCAAGGAAATATTGTAGTTGTGAGTGGTTGAAAATTGTCACGGCCCCAATCCTAAACCGGCCGTGATGGCGCCTATCGTGGAACTAGGCCAGCCAATTAAAATATTTACAGTTTCTACCCAAAAATCCCAACTCATTTTCATAAATTCATAAACGCATATAAAATTACTGAATCTATTAAGCAAAATAAACAGTTAAACAGTCTAAACCATCCCCAAAATCTGGAGTCAACATGTCATGAGCATCTAACGTACATGCCAAAGTGTACTATTATAATACAAAACCTCCGAATAAAAACTAGGTACAACATAATAAGGTAAAATAGAGATGCTGCGCACGCTGAACAACTACCTCTATATCCCAAACTCTGGCTCCGCTCGAAATAGATGGCTAACGCTCAGTATTAGCACATGTATATGCACACAGGGGTGCGGGGAGTAATGTGAGTACACCAACTCAATAGCAATAAAAATAAATCAAGTCTAAGCGGCAAGAAACACATAAAAATCAATATCATCAGTTCAGAATATGCACAACCTTTCTTTCTAACAGTATGTACATAGATATATGAAATCAACATGCCTTAAAAGCCAACTTCAGAAAAATCCTTTGAAAAATGTGTTTTTCAACAATTTCAGAAATAAAAATAACCGAAGGATTTAGTGTAAAATGAAATAAATCATAAGTAGCCCCACGGGAAAAAAACATGAATCATAAATCGCCCCTTGGGCAGAACATCACTCAGCACCTCATAGTCACTCAGTATCAGCCCCTCGGGCAAACTTACTGTCACTCATGCCTGCCAATCACTCGTCACTCGGCACTCGCACTCAGTAGGTACCTGCGCTCACTGGGGGTGTGTACAGACTCCGGAGGGGATCCTTCAACCCAAGCGCTAATATCAAGCCACCTCGTGGCGTATCATATCCTCACAATCAGGCACTCGACCTCACTCAGTAAGAACCTCTCAAAAGCCCTTTGGGCGTATCTGTAAAACGGGGTACTCGACCCAAAACATAATTTTCATATGTCAAAATAGTGTAAATAAGGCTTAGTTTCGAAAACAGTTAAGCACAATAGGACTAAGTGTAAAACATAAATCAACAGTGAGAAAATAGTAGTAAAAATCCCACAAGGGGTCTAAACAAGTCGGCACGAGGCCCCAAACACGGCTTATTGCCCAAATATACCAATAGTCTTTAAAACACAATTTAACATATGATTTAGAGTAAAAATACGCAACTCAATAGTTGCCGCAGACAGGAGCAAGTCAAATCCAAAAACCAGTGCGCGCCACACACTCGTCATCTGATATGTGCGCCATTCTAAAAACAGTGAGAAATATGAAATCCGAGGTTTCATACCCTTAAGATAAGATTTATAGCCATTACTTACCTCTACCGGGCCACAACACTAATATGCGATGCTCTTGCCCTTCAAGTCGGTTTCCGAGTGCTCCGAATATATCCAAAACCAGATTACATCATCAATATACGCTAAAGGAACAAAACCCTATCAAAAACTATCAATTTATACAAAATTCTCGAAATTCGGCCAAACCCGAGTCCCGGGCCCACGTCTCGAAACTCTATAAAACTTACATCACTAGGATCCTCATCTTCCCCGGATTCTACACATACCAAGAAACCCATAATCGGACCACAATTGCCCGCTCAAATCACCCAAAAGAATTTTCCAAACTTCCTCCCTTTTTCAAACTTTTCTACTTTAAATTCCTCAAATTACAAGCCTAATCTGTCACAAAATAACATAGAAACGACTTTTATAATCCAGGAACTTACCTCCACTGAAGACCTTCGAATCCCCCCTTCAATTTGCTCTCAAACCAGCTCAATGCGCATGCAACCATGGAAGAAATGACCAAATTTCGCGGAGGCACCTATTTATATTTTCTGTCGAGTTAATCCGCACATGCGGACAGTTCCTCGTACCTGCAGACCCGCGCTTGTGGTCCCAGGTGCGCACCTGCGAAATCCCACTAACAGTCCAAACTTCGCACCTGCGAGCCCTTTTCCGCACCTGCGGCTTCGCAGGTGCAGCCCATGCTTCGCACCTACGGATTCCTCCTGCCTTGCCCATTTTCCCCATCCGCAGGTGCGGCCACACTAGTAAATTCACACCAGCAGCTATTTGCTGCGAATTCCTAAGTCCAATCCTCCATTAACCATCCGAAATTAATCCCGAGCCCCTCAGGGCCCCAATCAAACATACCAACACACCCCATAGCATCATTTCAACTTAGTCGAGCCTTCGAAACACCAAAAACAACACAAAAATACCAAAATTACATGAAATTCAAGCCTATGAACTTTGAAACTTCTAAATTTAGCCAATGATGCCGAAACCAACCAAAACACATCCGATTGACCTAAAAGTTTGTAAACATATCCAAAATAACATTACGAACCTGCTCCAACTGTCGGAATTCCATTCCAACCCCTATAGCCTATTTCCCATTGCCGACCCGAATTCTCAAAAAACTAACTTTCGCAATTCAAGCCTAATTCTACACCGGACATCAAAACTTCATTATGAATACACTCCTAAGTCCCAAATCACCTAACGAAGCTATCCGAGAAATAAAATCTGCCTTCCGAGGTCGTTTACCAATAAGTCAACTTCCAGTTGACTTTTCCAACTATTAAGCTAATTTAAGATACTAAGTGTCTCAGTTCTCACTACGACCACTCCGAACCCAAAAGAACCGACCCAACACAATATAAATAGGCTAAGCAGCATATGATAAAGCAGAAATAGGGGAAACGGGGCTAATCTCATGGAATGACCGGCCGGGTCGTTATATCCTCCCCCTCTTAAACAAACGTTCATCCTAGAACGAGACTAGAAATATACCTGGAGTCTCAAATAAGTGAGGATATCTGCTCCGCATCTCCCGCTCGGTCTCCCAAGTAGCATCCTCCACTGCATGTCCTCTCCACTGAACCTTCACTGAAGCTATATCCTTAGACCTCAGCTTTCTGACATGACGACCCAAAATGGCCACTAGCTCTACTTCATATGACATATCACCCTCTAGCTGAACTATGATGAAGTCCAAAACATGAGACGGCTCACCAACATACTTCCCGAACCTCATAACACCCTTAATGGGTGACACCTTCAGCATCACCTTCCCCCAACCGTGAAAGACACATCCTTGACCTTCTGGTCCGCATAACTCTTCTGCCTAGACTGCGTCATGTGAAGCCGCTCCTGAATAAACTTCGCCTTACCAAATGCATCCTGAACCAAGTCTGTGCCCAATAGCCTAGCCTCGCCCAACTCGAACCAACCAACCGGAGATCTGCACCTCCTTATATAAAGCCTCGTACGGAGCCATCTGGATACTCAACTGATAACTATTATTATATGCAAACTCTGTGAGTGGAAGAAACTGGTCCCATGAACCCCCAAAATCAATGGCACAGGCATGCAACATATCCTCAAAAATTTGAATAGTACGCTTCGACTGACCGTCGGTCTAAGGATGAAATATTGTGCTCAACTCGACTTAAGTACCCAACTCTCTCTGCACGGACCTCCAAAACTGAGATGTTAACCGAGTACCTCTGTCAGAAATGATAGAAACTGGAACCCCATGCAATCAGACAATCTCCCTAATATAATCTCAGTTAATCTCTCCGAAGAATAAGTAGTACCAACAGGAATGAAATGCGCGGACTTGGTCAACCGATCTACAATAAACCATATAGCATCATACCTCCTCGAAGTTCGTGGGAGCCCAACTACAAAGTCCATGGTGATCCGCTCCCACTTCCACTCTGGAATATCTAATATCTGAAGCAATCCACCTGGTCTTTGATGCTCATGCTTGACCTGCTGATAGTTGAGACATCGAGCTACGAACTCCACAATATCCCTCTTCGTCCGCCTCCACCAATAATGTTTTCTCAGATCCTAATACATATTCGCGGCACCCGGATGGATTGAATACCGCGAACTATGGGCCTCAGCTAGAATCAACTCTCGAAGTCCATCCACATTGGGCACGCAAATACAGCTCTGCATCCTCACGACCCCATCATCACCAATAACCACATCCCTGGCATCACCGCGACAGACCCTGTCCTGAAGAACGAGCAAGTGTGGATCATCATATTGGCATGCTCTAATATGATCATAAAGAGAAGACCTGGAGAATACACAAACCAATACCCGTGGAGGCTCTGATAGATCCAATCTCACCAACTGACTAGCTAAATCCTAAACATCACGTGCTAATGGCTGCTCTTCTACTGGAAGGTATGCTAGACTCCCCAAGCTCTCCGCCCTGCGGCTCGGGGCATCAGCCACTACATTGGCCCTCCCCTAATGATATAAAATAGTGAGGTCATAACCTTTGAGAAGCTTCAACCACCTCCTCTAATGCAAATTCAGATCCTTCTGCTTAAGCAGATGCTGTAAACTATGGTGATCAATGAAAATCTCATAATGCACTCTATAGAAATAATGACGCCAAATCTTCAAGGCGTGGACAATAGCTGCTAGCTCGAGATCGTGCACTGGATAATTCTTCTCGTGCACCTTCAATTGTCTGGACGCGTATGTAATCACCCTACCATCCTGCATCAAAACCGCTCCAAGGCCAACTCTCGAGGCATCATAGTAAATTGTATAAGAACTTGAACCCGTAGGCAAAATCAATTCCGGAGTTGTAGTCAAAGCTGACTTGAGCTTCTGAAAGCTCTCCTCACACTCCTCAGTCCACCTGAACTGAGCACCCTTTTGGGTCGGTCTGGTCATAGGTGCTGCAATAGATGAGAATCCCTCTACGAAATGGTGATATTACCCTGCCAAACCAAGGAAACTGCGAATCTCGATAGCTGATGACGGTCTAGGCCAGCCCTGCACCGCCTCTATCTTCTTCGGATCAACCTGAATACCCTCACTGGACACCACGTGCCCCAAGATAGCTACTGAATCAAGCAAGAAATCAAACTTCGAAAATTTTGCATAGAATTTCTTCTCCCTCAAGGGATGAAGCACAACTCTCAAATCCTGCTCATGATACTCCCGAGATCGGGAGTACACCAAGATATAGTCAATAAACACGATGACGAAAGAGTCCAGATAAGGATGGAATACACTATGCATCAAGTGCATAAAGTCTACTGGGGAATTGGTCAGCCAGAAAAACATAACCAGGAACTCATAATGAGCATACCAAGTCCTAAAAATAGTCTTCGGTATGTCTGGCCCCCGAATCTTCAACTGATGATAACTGGGATGCAAGTCAATCTTGGAAAACACCCTGGCACCCTGAAACTGATCAAACAAGTCATCTATACGACGCAAGGGATACCGGTTCTTCACCGTAACTCTGTTCAGCTGCCGATAATCAACACACATACGCATAGAACCATCCTTCTTCTTTACAAACAACATCGGTGCACCCCAAGGTGACACACTAGGCTGAATGAACTCCTTATCTAGGAGTTCCTGAAATTGCTCCTTTAATTCCTTTAGCTCCGTTGGTTCCATACGATAAGAAGGAATAAAAATAGGCTGGGTGTCTAGCACCAAGTCTATACCAAAATCAATGTCCCTGTCAGGTCGCATGCCTGGAAGGTCTACAGGAAACACGTCCGGAAAGTCACGGACCACAAGAACCGAATCAATAGCGGGAGTCTCACTACTGACATCCCTCACAAAAGCCAAATAAGACAAACACCCCTTCTCAACCATTCGTTGAGCCTTTAGGTAGGAAATCACCCTACTAGGAATACACTCAGAAGAACCTCTCCACTCAATCCTCGGACATCCTGGCATAGCTAAGGTCACGGTCTTAGCATGAAAATCAAGAACATCATGACACGAAGATAACTAATCCATGCCCAATATCATATCAAAATAGACCATGCTGAGTATTTTAGTAGGTCCACTCGGGTCTCTAGACACGCAATAGATATCACACACGACCGATACACACGGTCCACAACAACAGTATCGCCCACCGGAGTTGACACACGAACAGATGTAACTAAAGACTCATGGGGCATATCCAGAAAATGGGAAAAATATGAAGAAACATAGGAATATGTAGAACTAGGGTTAAATAAAGCCAAAGCATCTTGGCGACAGGCTGAGACAATACATGTGATCACTGCATTGGAGGCCATAGTATGGCCTGGCTGGAAATGTATACATACGGTCCTGACCTCCACCTGCTCGACCTCCCCCTCTAAGGCAGCCTCTAGCTGACTGACTACCACCCATGGCTGCCTGGGCGGATGGTGAAGTAAATGGAGCTGAACTTGAGGCTGGCCTTTTTGCTAAGAAGAACCCCCAGGACGATGGGGACACTGCCTCCACATGTGCCCAAATTCTCCACACTCAAAAGAACTCCCTGGAGCTGGAGACGAGGACTGATAGAAACCCCTGGCACCAGAATAGCCACCAGAAGACTCATGCATAGAGGAACTATGAACTGGTGGTGCTTAAGCTGCACTCTGGGCTGGGAGTGTACCGAAAGAAGAATGGCCTGGCTGAGAACCGCGGGGACCTGCCCCGAAGATGCACACTATAGGCTGGGCGAACTGACTGAGGAGGCCTGAATAAACAGACTTTACCATGCTGAAACTGCCCCCTGAAAGGAGCACCACTAGAACCACCTGATCCATGAGGCCGCTTGGCCTCCCTCTTTTCCCGCTCCTGGCGGCGAACTGACTCAATATCACGAGCAATATCAATAACCTGCTCAAATGTAGCATCTGATACCCTCTCCCGAGTCATAAAAAGGCAGAGCTGGTAAGCGAGGCCATCCACGAACCTCCTACTCCTCTCTCTATCAGTTACCAACTCGGTAGCATGAAGAACCAACTCCAAAAACTGCATCTCATACTGCGTCACTAATAGCTCCCCCTGGCGCAGCTGCTCAAAATGCCTGCGCTACTTCTCCCTGTGAGACTAGGGTACATACTTCTCCAAGAAGATAGTGGAGAATTGCTGACAGGTGAGGGTGCTGAACCAACAGGCCTACGCCTCTCAAAAGACTCCCACCAAGTGAAAGCAGCACCAGAAAATTGAAAAGTGGCAAATGAGACCCCACTGGTCTCCAAAATCCTAGCAGCACGCAACATCCTCTGACACTTATCCAGAAAATCCTGGGCATCCTCACCCTCAGCACCACTGAATGTCGGAGGCTGTAGTCTACTAAACCTCTCCAATCTACGTTGTTCGTCCTCTGGCATAGAAGGAACCACGAAGTCCCAAACTGGAGTAACCCGGTTGGGCTGGAACCGCCTCCGGCGTCTGATGGTCCTGAGTAGGCAACTGATATCGGTCATAAAGCCATATTTATATAGATATTTGGATCAGTTTGCACACTGTGTGATTTATGTTAATATTGAGGTGACGCATATGCCAGGCCCCACAATGGGCTAAGATGTACTGATTTGAGTTTACGCAGGCACCAGGCCCTACTATTTAGGCAAAGTGATTATGGTTAGCACTTGGGTAGGATCCGGCCCTCCAGAGTCTGACATGCCAGCAATGGGTGCATGCACATTATTTCATATATGTGCTTTGATGATGGACAGATATGCTAGGCACCAGTACAGTGCTAAGTGTGAGTATTTGACGAATCTATGGTAATGTTGTTGGGGAATTTGAGCTAGGTACCTGGAGTGTGCAAAGATTGTGTATATTTGATGAGTTCATTATGAAACTAATTACATGGCTTGTATACTTGACATGTAGGCATAGAGATGTACCTTTCACAGGCTAGACAACGATCCATTATCTGAATACTTGACATGTATACTCGACATGTAGGCATAGAGATGCATATTACTCATGCTATATTGTATATGGTTATTAATGACTTTAAATGTGTAGAAACATGCCGGCATAAGATGTACTTTTCTCATGCTAACTGGTAAAAGGAAATCTTTATCTGGTGTTATGAATCGAAAATAGAGTTCTATTGGTAAGCTCATGTTTAGTTGACTCTCAATTGTAATTTATGGACTTGAATGTTATGCTTTGGAAGCATGTCTACTTTCCCATAATTGTGAACGAGCTAAGCATAATATCTTTTGAACTATTACTTTTACTACCTCTATTATATTACTATGAGTTAATATTGGCTACTGGTGTTTGTCTCTTACCATTTTTGAGCTTGTCACTACTTCAACCTAAGGTTAGGTTTGTTACTTATTGAGTACATAGGGTCGGTTGTACTCGTACTACACTTCTACGCCTTTCATGCATATTTTGTAGTTGATGTTGATGTGTATGGAGGGAGCTATCATTGGAGATGTACCTTCGTTCTGGTTATAGTTGCCTCTTGCTCTTAGTATCTTTAGATTTGTAAATCTATATATGTATATTTCGAACAGATAGTGTATTTCTTTCGTACCAACTTTGTATCTAAGTCTTGGAAGCTCTTGAATTGTACTACCAATCATTGGGATTTGTATGGAAAGTAAAATTATTATATTCGTTGATCCATGTAATCATATTTTAGTAGTGTTTTCTATCATTTCGGTTACCTAGCGGGTTGGATTAGGCGTCATCACGACTAGCTGAATTCTTGGTCGTGACGTAAACAATCATGTTATATAATAAAAAATGGATCAAAGTAACTTACCCAATAATTTTGTATAAAAATCACTCCTCAAAATCGCCTCCCACCGAGTATGGGGCTCAAAAAGTGATATATGAGACTAAGTCCCGAAATCCCACTATTTTGTTCAGCTGCAGATCTCGCAAATACGACTTGGAGTTCGCAAATGTTAACCCCGCAAATGTGACCTTGACTTCGCATTGGCAAAGTCAGCCCCTCGCACAAAAGTGGCCATTTTATTGCAAATGCGAAGTCTGTCACCCACTGCCCGTTCGCTAATGCGATGTGCACTTCGCAAATGTGATCATCGCAAATGCGAACTGGTTCTCACATTTGCGAAACCGCAGCACTGGAACATCATCTACTGAGAAACCAGCCCAAACTAATCTGAAACGCATCTGAAACTCACCTGAACCCCCAGGGCTCCACACCAAATATCCACATAAGTCTAAACAAATCATACAAACTTGCTATCGCAATCAAAACACAAAAATAGCATCTGAAACTATGACTCAGACACCAAAACACATGAAATTCACAATGAAACTCAAGAATTGCAAAATCAGAACCAATCATCTGATTCCTATCCAACTAACTCGGAATGAGACTATAAGGACCCGACTATTCGTTTTGAGAACTGGCGTCTCATTCGGTGGCTTAAGGTCTCAAGTAGATTCGTATTGTGTATTATGACTTGTGTGTGTAGACAGTTCCGTTTTCTGATGTTTGGGATTGATTTGGAAGAATGATTTATATTTTAGAAGCTTTAGCGGTAAGAGTTGAGCAGAAATTGACTTTTGTGCAGAAAACTCCGGAATAAATTTTCGTGATTCTAATAGCTTTGAATGGTAATTTTTGACTTAGTCATATGTCCGAATTTAAACATGGAAGTTAGTAGGTTGATTTGATTCATTTTGACGAAAGTTGGAAATTTGAAGGTTTGGAAGGTTGGGAGCTTTGACCGGGAGTTGACTTTATCGATATCGGGTTTGGATTTTGATTTTGGGAGTTGGAATAGCTCTGGTGTGTCAGTTGGGACTTGCATGCAAAATTTTAGGTTATTCCAGAGTGATTTGATATGATTCGGCGCGAGTTGTAGAAGTTGAAAGTTCATAAGTTCATTAAGTTCGATTTGAGGTGCGATTCATATTTGTGATGTTTTTGATGTTATTTGAGGTCTCGAGTATGTCTGTGTTATGTTATGGCTGGGTTTATATGATTGGACGGGGTTCGGGGGCCCTAGATGTGTTTCAGACGAGTTTCATGTCATTTCCATGTTGTTGAAGAAGTTTGGTTCTCGTGTATCGCATCTGCGCATTTTGGTGCGCATGTGCGGACCCGCTTCTATGTGATTTCTAGTCGCTTCTATGCGTTTATGCATGGTCAAGATCTCCTCTTCTGTGAGAAGGTAACTGTAGGTGCGATATCACATCTGCAGAGAGTGGGCCGCAGATGCGTGGCAGAGGCCCAAGAAATTTTTCGCTTCTGCGATTTGTTTTGTGCTTCTATGCCATCGCAGGTGCGAATACCATTCCGCAGATCCAGATCTTTGTATGGTAAGTTGTTGTCGCAGATGCGATCCATTGCTTGCAAATGCGGGCTCACAAGTGCATTTCTTGGCCTGCAAATGCGGAATCCCTAGGCAGCTTCATATAAATCAAGGGTTTGGTTGTTTTTATCATATTTTGAGTTGTGGACCTCGATTTTGGGCAATTTTGGAGGGGATTTCCACCATTTTGATTGGCGTAAGTGTTCTTTACCCAGATTTTATTATATTTCATCATTCCTTCTTTGTTTTTACCATAAAATTAGTGATTTCAATCATAAAAAATAAATTTTTTCGTAAAAACATTTTAAAACGTAAAATGGGGATTTTTAAGGCCGATTTGTTGTTAGAATTGATAACTTTGGCATGGTTGGACTCGTATCGGAATGGATGTTCCGATTTTTTGAATTTTATCGAGTTCTGAGGTGCGTTCTCGGGGTTGACTTTTTAGTTTTCATTAAAGATCGAAGCTTTATTATCAAGAATTGCTTCATATGGTTTTTATTTAAGATATTAAATTATTTTGGCTGGATTTGAGCCATCCGGAGGTGTGTTTCGCACCACAAGGTGATTTTATACCATTGATTTGGCTTCTTTGAGGTAAGTATCTTGCCTAACTTTGCATGAGGGAACTACCCATTAGTATTTGAGTTATTGTGCTATTTATGTTACGTGAAAGCCGTGTACGCGAGGTGACGAGTGCGTACTTATTGTGATACTTATGTTACATGAAAGTCCTTAATCTTTTTTAACTGAAGTTTTGATTAAAGGGGGTGTTGTTCAATGTTAAGTCACTTTCCTGTTCATTTTGTTGTTATTGAATTATATACACATTGTGTTTGTGTCGTGGGCTATTTGTTGTGGAAATATTGGTATTGTTGGTTCTTTTGTGAAGGTTGTGGCCTATGTTATTGTTGTGTGTATTGGTTGTTGTTATGCGAAGCATAGGGGTGGCATCTCACTGTTGTTGTTATGCGGGGCATAAGGTGGTATCTGACTATTCTTTATTGTGTAGAGTGATATATGTAGCTATTGTGTTATTGTCCAGGCGGAGCGATAACAGTGGATATTATACATAGTGATAGGGGTGGCGATTAGAGTGATACATGTGGCTAATGATATTTTCAAGGCGGAGTGATACGGGTGTCTATCAGAGAGATAATGGTGTCAATGCCATGGATGATGTGTGATGGTCCGACGACATTATGTTGACGATATTTGTGTGATAGTGTGATTCTTCTTGTGAATTTTATCAATTTCCGAGGTTCGAGCCTAGGGTTGACTTTTTAGTTTTCATTAGAGATTGAATCTTTATTGTCCATAATTGTTTCCTATGGTTATTATTTATCATATTAAGTTATTTTAGATAGATTTGAGTCATCCGGAGGTGTGTTTCACACGAGAAGGTGATTTTAGAGTATTGATTTGGCTTATTTGAGGTAAGTATCTTGCCTAACTTTGCATTGGGGAACTACCCATTATGATTTGAATTGTTTCTATTTGCGTTATGTGAAAGTCGTGTACGCGAGATGACGAGTGCATACCCAGGCTTATATGTGGAAATTGATTAGTTTAGGCTCTTAGTATTCTTTCATGTATTTATTTGGAATTGTTAGCACATGTTATACCTTTTATCGTCCTGTTTACTCTTATATGCTTTATTTGAAGTTGTTACCTCTTTTATCATTACGTGACTTCTTTTATTGTTGAGTTACTCTTAATTGAAATTGTTGTTACATGATATCCTTTTGTTGCCGGGTTACTTTCATGCATTTAAACATAGTTGCTAGCTCGTTCCATCACTTTCATTGTTAGCATATTTCATACACTAGAATCTGAAGTTTTCCATTTTATAGAAATACCTTCATTATCGAGTTTATCCTTGAGAAATTAATGGAAGTTGAAGTTATTCAAAGTCATTAATATAATTTAATTGAAGTTGTGATTAAAGGGGGTGTTGTTCATTATTAATTTAGTTTCACGTTCATTTTGTTGTTATTGAAATTTTGTACACATTGTATTTAAGTCGTGGGATATTTGTTGTGGAATTATTGATATTGTTTGTTCTTTTGGAAAGGTTGTGGACTATGGGCACTTGTGGTACGAGTTGATATTTTGTGTTGTTGTGATGTTAGCACATGTGAATTGTTGTGTGAAGTGGTCGTTTTTATACGGAGCATAAGGGTAGCATCCCACTGTTGTTATGTAGGGCATAAGGGTGGCATCTCATTGTTGTTGATTCTGCAGAGTAATGAGCAGTAAGGGTGTCTATGATATGTAGAGATACGGGTGGCTAATTATATTGTTAGGGAGGAGTGATACAGGTGGCTATCAGATAGATAAGGGTGACAATGTTAGGGATGATGTATGATGGCGTGGGGGCATTATGTTGCTGATATTCGTGTGATTGTGTGATTCTCCTTGTGTATGTCATACACCTTACATGACTCATTTGTATTGATTTCAATGAGCTACTGGATGTCCTTGATATTACTTGTTGGCTTGGGACATACTAGTACACTCGCACAAGCATACACTGTAGCATGACTCTTATACTATTTCAGGAGTATGAAACTTAATATGTATTTATCACACCTATGTATTCTTGTATTATCTGCTTTCATTGTGGTAGTGAGTTTGTGACCACGCCAGGCAGATAGTAACTGTGAGCCTGTGATCTGGCCAGGCGGATTGAGAAACTGGCATGTGAGTTGTCCGCATTGTTGTGATTAGAAATATAGACACAAGGTGCCGTGAGTATATTATTTGTGGTTTAAGACTCCTGACTTTTGATTATGAGATGAGGTATCTCGAAGTAATTTCGGTGCGGAACGTGTGTTAGAATGACTTGATTAATTGGTTGTTATTTCTTTTCCTCATTTGGTTTCAATTGTACTTTCGTGATGTTCTTATTACTTTACTGTTTATATCATAAGTTTATTCATGTTGCCATTTATTTATTTCTACTTAAATTATTAGCTTTATACTTCTATACTACGCATGTTATTTTGACTAGTAGGTATATTGACTTGTACCTCGTCACCAATCCACCGACATTAGTCTTGATACTTATTTGGTATCGACCGTGGTGTACTTATACTACACTTCTGCATATATTTGTGTAGTGCAAGGTATTGGTGATAACGGACTCGGGTAAAGTTAGCTTATTGATAGCGAGGATTCAAGGTAAAGCTGCTTGATCGTCGCAGTCCCTTGGAATCCTTTCCTTTACCTTGGATATTTCATTTGACATCTGATAAGATAAAATACTATCTTGTCTATCTTTTATTCATGAAATATGTTAATAATATTTTCTTCTTATTTTTCATTATCAATACAGAACTAAATGTCTTAATGTAATCATACATTGGATTCTCTTATACAATATTAGGTTATACAACAAATTTGTTGTAACAACCCGACCAGTCGATTTGAGTGTTAGCATTCTGTTAAGCTATTTGGAGTCTTGATTTTCTTTGTATGATGTATTATGACTTGTGTGTATTGTCGGATTTGGTTTTCAGGTGTTTCAAAATTAGTTTGGAAAAATGAATTTCATCTTTGAAGCTTAAAGTTGGAAAAGCTAACCAAGTTTAACTTTTGAATATTTAACCCCAAATAATAGATTTTATGTTTTTGTTAGGCTCGGATATTTATTTTTGACATGGGCATATGCCCGAATTTCATTTGGAAATTTCTAGAATTTTTGGGCACTTATTGGAGAAAGCTGGAAACTTTGACGGTTTTGAATGTTCGTAAGTTTGATCGAGAGTTGACTTTGATGACATCGGGTTCAGATTGTGGTTCCAGTAATTGGATAGCTTCGTCATGTCATTTGGTACTTGTGTGCAAAATTTGAGTCCATTGCGAGTTGATTTGATAAGGTTCGGAATGAGTTTTGGATGTTGAAAGATTCATTGTTCATTAAGTTTTACTTGAGGTGCGATTCATGGTTTTGATGTTGTTATGTGCGATTTGAGGCCTCGAATAGGTTCGTGTTATGTTATGGGATTTATTGGAGTATTCAGACGGGGTCTCGAGATGCTCAGTCGTGATTCATATCAATTTCAGATCATTTTCCTTCATAATTACATTGTTGGTTCTTGCTGATGTCTAGTGCACCAAGTGTTCTTCACGATCGCAAAATTAGAGTTGCGATCGTGTAGAGGAAAAATCTGGAGTCAAGTATTTATTCTTCGTCTTCGGGAGTAATTTTCCGAGTTCGCGGGTTGCTGGAGATTGGGCATCGCATTCTCAAATTAATCATCGCGTTCGCATAGAGCTGAGCTGAGAGCTGGAAGCTTCTTCAACGTGTTCACGTAAGATTGGATGTGTTCGCAAAGTTTGGGCACTTGTTTGCTTCACATTCGCATTGTCAGTGTTGCGAACGGGTAGAGCTTTTTTTGTAGCAATGGCTTTTGTTCTTCGTGATCGCGATGTTTATTCCGCAATATCATATAGTATTTCTGGGACAGTGCTCTTTAAAATCTCGATGGTATTTCTGCGATCGCGATTCATTGATTCGTCCAGTGAATATAAAGTACTCTATTTTAGAGGTTCGGGCATTTTAGCATATTGGGAGCTATGGAGCCCGAATTGAAACTAATTAAGCGATTTTTCACCATATGTATCGGGGTAAGTGTTCTCTACCTGGTTTTGATTATATTTCATGAATCTATCATCATTTTTGGAATTTGGTTGATGATTTCAAAAGAGAAATGGGGGGGGGGGGTTGTCTAAAATTTCATAAACTGAATTTTCGAGTTATGAGCATCGATATAGAGTCGGATTCGAGTAAAACTAGTATGATATGGCTCGTAATTGAATGGGTTGCCAGATTTTGTGAGTTTGGTCGAGTTCTGAGGTATGGGCCCATGTTTGATTTTTGGATTGACTTTCGGATTTTGATTAAAAATTCAACTTTTATCGAATGGGTTTGTTTCTGTAGGCATTATTTGATGCATTTGAGTTCCTTTTGGCTAGTTTCGAGCCGTTTGAAGGTTGATGCGCGTGGGATGGCATTTCTAGAGTATTGTTTGGCTTGCTCGATATTGGATTCAGCTTGTTCAAGGTAAGTACACTTCTAAACTTTGTGTTGAGGGTATGAACCCCTGAATATACTTGTTATGTGTTCGGTGTTGAGGTGACGCACATGCTAGGTGACAGACGTGTGAATTATGAATCGATTAATTCTATAGAACTGTTTAGTGACCTAATCTTGTTTCTATTGATAAAATTTCAACATGCTAGAGTAATTGATGTATACGGCTGAAATCGGAGGAGCCCGATTTCAAGGACTCTACTGCACTGAGCCCGAGCTCGAATAGTTTGAAGTAAAGTTTGAATCGATCCCGGAACATACACATCGAGAAGGTACATCGAGGACCCGTCACAACCTACCTCGAGGCATTTCCAAATCGATGATATCAAGATAAAGCGGGAAATTACCAAGGACACGTGGTTAGGACTGATATGATTTGTAAGAAATAGTACAAATCCGTACTAGGTCGTTATACAGCTTTACCAATAGTATTCTTTTTCATAATTAGACATGTACCATATTAGGGTATTTCCCTCCTATACAAAGGGGACCCCAATTATTTTGTGGGGGGATACAATTCACTGCAATAAAATATTCTACTTAGCTTTTCTCTTTTAACGTGATTAACATTATTTCTCAGCTCTATTGTTCTTCATTTATTGTTCTTCATTTATTATTCATAGTCCACTGCTATCGACCGACCTCGAGACTATCGAACTCGAGGCCCCCAGTCCTTTGACAACATTGGTTTGGCTGTCATTTCTCCTTACTTACACCCATTATCTCTTGATTATTAACTAGTATTAGGATAAATCACATATTTTTATAACCACAAATCAGATTTAATTGTCTATACAATTTTCGATGTAAAAAGTTTGGCACCCCCGTGGGGCTAAAGATAATAGTGATTATTTTGGTGTTAGTTTTCTGATAACACAAGTTATTCTTCACACTTTTTCTTGTCCAAATATTCTTTCATTTCGTGTTAAAATATGTCTAACTCAACAAACGCACCTGGAAACGACGGTCTTGGTTTCCATGGAGAAAAGAGTGCAACAGCTCCAATGGCCGGCGTGCCACCGCTAAACCCTGGGGTAGCACTGGCACCAAACTATGTCGATGTAGGTTCACACATTGCTTTGCACGTAGATTTGGGAACTAATATTGAAGGAAGTGTACGTGGAGGGGACCAACCTGATCCACAAGGAACACAAGCTCGAGAAGAAAGAGAAGTTAGTCCACAAGTAATCTTTGAAATGTTTCAAGCACAACAAGTTGCTATCGCTCAGTTGCAGAGTTAGCAAAAGACTCCGAGCACAGTAGGACCAGAAATAGCTCCCCGAGTTGAGCCAGCACCAGAAACATCGAGCAATAATGGGTCAGGAACTGACCCCACCATCATCAGGATGCTCGAGGAACTCACTAAAAGGGTCGAGTCGGGAGAAAAGAAGATAGATGATAACGACAAGACAATAGAAAACTATAACTCGAGGGTCGACCAGATCCTGGGAGCACCTCCAGTCTTGAAGGGACTGGATTCAAAGAAGTTCGTGCAGAAACCATTCCCACCAAGTGTAGCTCCGAAGCTCATTTCGAAGAAGTTCAGGATGCCCGACATCCCAAAATACAACTGGACCACATATCCCAATGAGCATATTACTACATATACTTATGGTATAAAAGTAAATGATTTAAAGGACGACCAGATCGAGTTTGTCTTGTTGAAGAAATTTGGAGAAACCTTGTCCTAAGGGGCTATTTGTGGTACTATAACCTGCCCCCGAACTTGATAGATTCGTTTGCCATGTTGGCTGACTCATTTGTTAAGGCACATGCTGGTGCTATAATGGCCTCTACAAGGAACCCTGATGTCTTCAAAATCAAACAAAGAGAAAACAAGATGCTAATGTAATTCGTATCCCGCTTTCAGATGGAGAGAATGGAATTACCACCAGCCTCCGATGACTGGGTCGTGCAGGCCTTCACTCAGGGTTTGAATGAACGAAGTTCAATAGCTTCGAAGCAGCTGAATCAACACTTGATCGAGTATCCCGCCGTTACTTAGGCGAATGTTCACCACATGTATAAATAAAAAATTAGGGTCGAGGACGACCAATTGGGAGCCCCATCGGGCTCAGTGTATCCAAGCAGGTTATTAGCAAAGGAATCCAGAAATGCAAAAAGGGATTCGAGGCCGAATAAGGAGAGATACCAACCATATGTCGAAGACCGGAGAAACGCATCGAGGCATAATATACCTTGAAATTATTGAAGAGTGGATCGAGGTCAGAGCTCCCTGGGACTTATGAGAAAAACTGGGTTAGACAGGCACTCGGGTCCGTTGGAGGTACCCCGATTGTCAGAGTACAACTTCTACATCGATGCCTAAGACATCCTGTTAGCCATAAGAAATATTATAGACACAAGATGGCCAAAGCCCATGCAGTCAGATCATTCCCAGAGGAACCCCAACTTAATGTGCAAATACCATGGCACTCACAGTTATAGGACCGAGGATTGCAGACAACTTTTAGAGGAGGTAGCCCGATTGTAAAACGAAGGGCACCTTCGAGGGTTCCTCATCGATCGGGCCAAGAATCATTTTCGAGAGGAGAGATGTAAATAGGAAGAATGAACAGGAGGGGCCGTAGCATGTCATTCATATGATCATCGGCGGAGTCGGCTTCCCGGAGGGACCCATATTCAAACACACAAAAGTATCCATCACAAGGGAGAAGCGATCTCGGGACTACATTACCGAGGATACCCTCACATTCAGCAAGGAAGACATCGAGGCTTTATCTCAACCTCATAATGATGCACTGGTAATTTCTTTCCTTTTAAATAAACTTCAAGTTAAACGTATGCTTGTGGATCCAGGTTGTTCGGCCAATATAATCAGGTCGAGGGTCATGGAGCAGTTCGGGTTGCTCGACCAAATCATACCCGCCTCTCGAGTCCTGAATGGGTTCGACATGGCGAGTAAAACAATAAAGGGAGAAATCATCCTCCCAGTCAACGTGGACGGGACCATACAAGCCACCAAATTTCATGTCATCAAAGGTGACATGAGGTACAACGCCTTACTTGGAAGGCCATGGATACATAGCATGAGGGCAGTACCATCCACTCTTCATCAATTGATGAAGTTTCCAACAAAATATGGCATGAAAATGGTGTATGGAGAGCAGAATGCAGCCAAATAAATGTTCACAGTGGATGACTTGGCACCAGTGTCGGCTCCATCTATCTCGGGGAAGTCAAAAGACGAACATGTAGCTAAATAGAAATCACATCCCATACCCTCGGTTGAGCCCGAGGGATAGGTGGTCGAGGATGAGTAGAAAGATTTCCTCACTCCTCGAACCTTCGGTTCCACCGAGGAGTCAGATGTAACGAAGTCCACAGTCGAAGATCTCGACCAGGCCTTATTGATCAAACAACTTCTAGGGTGAAGGTTATACCTGGGAACGGGATTAACCCTCGAACTTAGGAAAAAATTCATTCAGTTTCTTATTGATAACATTGGTTGCTTCCCTTGGTCCCACTTAGATATGACAGGGATCCCACCGGAGATAAACACCCATCGACTAACTCTCAACCCTAGCTTCAAATCGGTGAAGCAAAAAAGGAGACCTCAGTCCGAGGTAAATCATGCATTCATCAAAGATGAGGTAACCAAACTTCTCAAAATAGGATCCATTAGGGAAGTAAAATACCCCGAATGGCTAGCTAATGTAGTAGTAGTTCCAAAAAAGGGAAATAAACTTAGAATGTGTGTATATTACAAAGATTTGAACAAAGCACGCCTTAAAGATTCCTTCCCACTGCCAAACATCGACCGTCTGATCGATGATACGACTGGCCATGAGATCCTTACTTTTATCGACGCCTACTCCGGGTATAATTAAATTCAAATAAACCTGGAGGACCAGGAGAAAAATTTGTTTATCACGAAGTATGGCACATATTGCTATAATGTAATTCCCTTCGGGCTAAAAAATGCAAGAGCTACATACCAACGCCTAGTTAATAAGATATTCGAACATCAAATAGGCAAGTCTATGGAAGTTTACATTGATGACATGTTAGTTAAGTCCCTGCGCGCAGAGGACAATTTGACTCATTTGTAGGAAACATTTGATATCCTAAGAAGGTACAACATGAAGCTCAACCCCGATAAATGCGCCTTCGGAGTCGGATGGGGCAAATTCTTGGGCTTCATGGTGTCAAACAGGGGGATCGAGATTAACCCCGATAAATTCAAATCCATCGAGGAGATCACCGTGGTAAACAATGTGAAAGCAGTACAGCGGCTGATCGGGCGGATAACAGCCTTGGGTCGATTAATCTCGAGGTCATCGGATCATCGTCATCACTTTTTCTCCCATCTCAATAAGAAAAACAATTTCGAATGGACTCTGGAATTCCAACGGGCCTTGGAAGAATTAAAACGGTATCTCTCAAGCCCATCTTTGCTCCATACCCCGAAGGAAGATGAAACACTATAATTGTATTAGGCCGTGTTCGATGTTTCGGTAAGTGGTGTGTTGGTTTGAGAACAACAAGGTACGCAATTCCCTGTGTATTACATAAGACAGACCCTAGGAGATGTTGAAACCAGGTTTCCGCACTTAGAAAAATTGGCTCTTACATTAGTTAGTGCATCTAGGAAGTTGAAACCATACTTTTTTATTGGTAAAAAATAAACTTCACACATGTAATAATTATGATGACAAGGCAATCTACGTGGATCAATGGAAATATGACAGTTGGTCAGAAGTTTAGAAATACGTATGGGGCAAAGAGGAACGGAATAGCATACACACAAGACAATTAGATTCGGGAGTTCCAGTCTAATTGAGGAGTTGAAGAGACACGTTCAGAATGAACCAAGGCAAAATAAAGGGCAGATTCAAAGATCTTCATTCAATGAGCGAAACGTTACATAATCTTTACGCAATAGTTACAATTACCAATTGTAACGTTACGTTGATGATATTATTATTCATTAATGCTCAATCATTAAGAAGAGTAGACGTTATATTAAGAAACTCCCTATAAAAGGGAGTAAAACCTCACTTGTATGAACACGTTCGAACCACTACCGAAATATACTTACTTTTATGCTTTCTTATTTACAAGTCTAAATCCTATTATTAGCTCATCTCTTTGATTATTAGAAGCCCGAGTACTTCTTAAAATAACTTTGACTAAGAATCCAATTCTTTGGTTAAACAAATTGGTTCCGTTACCGGGAATCTAATAATATTTTTTTTCTCGTATAAGCTTTATTGAATCATGTCGAATACCAACGACAACAACCAACAAACAACTGGAACCCCAATTCCATCGCCCCAGGTACTCCCACGAGGTTCAAGGGACAACTCCCCAGAGAGATCTACAACTCACAACAATGATCAAATTGGAAACGAGCAAACAGGAGAACAAGATCCTGTAACGCAGATGGTTGGTGAATATGTGAGTGAAGCTCTTCAAGCTTTCATGAGAGGGCTACCAACTGTGACACCTACGCCTCCTCCAAACAACACCGGGACTGTAGATAATCTACAATCTGGACTAGCATATTCAGGAAGTAGAGGCACTCTAAATGAATCAGTTGAAGAAAGACCAGGTATGTCTAATAATTAAGATTTACAATCTTTAATACTAACCTTGCAGAAACAGGTTAAGGAACAAAACTATCGCATCGACCAAATTCCTAGAGTACCACCTGTCATCAAGGGTATTGATATTGATAAATACTCTCAACAACCCTGGAAGCCAAGTGCAGCACCTTTGCCGAGTCCAAAGAAATTCAAAATGCCTGACATACCAAAGTACGATGGGACAACTGATCCACGTGATCATATTACTTATTTCACCACAGGAGTAAAAGGAAACGACCTAACTAAGAAATAAATTGAATTTGTGTTGGTCAAAAAGTTTGGGGATACACTCACCAAAGGAGCATTAACATGGTATTCCATTTTGCCCGAAAATTCTGTTGATTCTTTGGCTGAGCTTGCAGGTTTGTTTATAAAAGCACATTCTGGTGCGTAAAAAGTGGAAAAGAGAATGGAAGACATATTCAAAATAAAACAGGGAGATATTACTTCGTGAATTCGTAGATAGGTTTCAACATGAAAGGATGCTTCTACCCAAAGTACCTGGCAATTGGGCAGCTATGGCCTTTGCAAGTAATTTGAACGATAAAAGCTCTGAAGCCATGAGGAGACTCAAAGAAAGCTTGAGAGAGTTCCCAGCTACGACATGGAACGATGTTTATAACAGGTACATCACAAAATTACGAATTGAGGAAGATACTACAGCCCAATCAATAGCAGAAGACAGGATGAGTTCTAGACGCTCCGAATCAGAAAGGAGAACTGGCAAAAACAAGTATGATCCGTATATGGGACCTTCAGGACGAGAGGCTCGTTTGAAATTTGAAAATCCACGGCCTGATCACAGACCGTCAAATAGAGTTTCGAACGCAATCATCATCAAGATTCATAAACGATCGAGATGAGTGAAGTAGAGTTAATGCAAGAATTGGAGATTACAATTTCAATGTAAGTACTTCCGATTAACTATAGTATTAAAAAATATGGGTGATAAAATTCGCTGGCCCAAAGAAATGAGGTCAAATCCAAACAGAAGGAACCCAGAATTCTGGTGTGAATTTCACAATGATCATGGGAACAAAACATCAGACTGCAGGTTATTGCAAGGTGAGGTAGAACTTATTAAAACAAGGTTATCTAACAGAATTGTTTAGTGAAAAAGGTAAACAAGCATATATGATGAATAGGCAGGAGCCCCCAAAACCACCATCTCCAAAGAGAATTGTAAACGTGATAAATGGAGGATATGAGATAAATGGCGTAACTTATACTGCAACAAGAAGGATGACCAAGTTCACAGTGACCCACGGGAAACAGACTCGTGAAACTTTGGAGGCTGATAGCATCTCATTCAACAACTCAGATGCTGATGGATTACTGCTTCCACATAACGACACATTGGTAATATCTCTACTTATACATGACACTAACGTGAAAAAAGTATTGATTGATCCAAGTAGCTCGGTCAATATCATTTTGCTGAGGGTTGTGGAACAGATTATAATGGTGGATCGTGTAATTCCAAAAGCATGTTCCTTCTCCGGATTTGACAACTCTACTGTCATAACAAAAGAAGAAATTTAGCTTAATACCTATGCAGAAACCATCGTCAAGGAAACGAATTTCAAGTTATAGATACAAATATGGCCTAAAATGTAATCATGGGGAGACCATGGATCCATGACATGGATGCAGTACCATCTAGTCTGCATCAGGTAATCAAAGTCCCTTCCAAATGGGGAATCCAGCATATTCATGGTGATCAGCAGACTTCGAGAAACATCAACTCAGTGATGCATTCCAATACAAAAGAAATATCGAAAGAATCAAAAGACGAGGGAGCAATACGAACAGATGCATAAGGAAACAATAAATACACGGTGAATCAAATCACCACGGATGTCATATCAAGACATACGGACATGGATTCAAGACCTGATGTTATTCAAGAACCAGGAGAGAATGAAAATACCAAGACAACAACTGAGGAGCTTGAAGCTGTTCCACTGTTCGAGCGTAAGTCTGAGCATAAAATCCACACAGGAGCAAGGCTAAGCCCAACCAGAAGAAGTAAGTTAATTGAATATTTAAAAGTTAACGTAGATTGTTTTGCTTGGTCCCATCAGATATAACAGGTATACCCCCAGAAGTGATGACTCATAAACTAAATGAAGACCCATCATTGGTACATGTCAAGCAAAATAAAAGAAAGCAGGGATCGTTCAAGAATCAAGTGCTCGATGAAGAGGTACAAAAACTCTTAAAATCGGTTCAATACGTGAGGTGAAATATCCTAATTGGTTAGCTAATATTGTAGTGGTACCTAAGAAGAACGCTAAATGGAGAGTATGCGTAGATTATACGGATCTGAATAAAGCATGCACAAAAGACTCATTTCCATTACCGCACATAGATCAAATGGTTGATGCCACTACAAGTCATGAATTATTAAGCTTTATAGATGCATATTCTTGTTACAATCGGATAAAAATGGACCCCTCAGACGAGGAAAAAACCTTCTTTATTACAAACAGGGGGACTTATTGTTACAAAGTCATGCCTTTTGGCTTGAAAAATGCTTGAGCCACATATCAAAGTCTAGTGACCAAGATGTTCCAGGAACATCTGGGGAAAACAATGGAGGTGCACATTGATGAAATATTGGTAAAGTCAACAAAGGGAGAAGATCACCTCCAAAATCACTCGACTACTTTCGAGATCCTCCGCAGGTATAACATGAAGTTAAATCCAGAAAAATGCGCCTTTGGCGTCAAATCAGGTAAATTTTTGGGTTTTCTCGTATCAAATAGAGGTGTTGAAGTAAATCCTGCTCAATTAAAGCTATTGAAGAAATACGTGATGTATTAACGAGCAAAAAAGAAGTTCAAAGATTAAAAGGTAGGATTGCAACTTTAGGAAGATTCATCTCCAGATCTTCAAAGAAGAGTTTTAAATTCTTCTCAGTACTAAAGAAGCAGAAGCAGTTCGAATGTACTGAAGAATGTCAACAAGCTCTTAAAGACTTGAAGGCTTATCTGTAGAATCCCCCACTACTATCTAAACCAAAGGAAGGGGAAATGTTATACATTTATCTTGATGTGGCAGAAATAGCCATAAGCGCAGTCCTGGTAAGGGAGGACAAAGGTAAGTAATCTCCTATCTACTATGTAAGTAAGGCCTTACTAGATGCTGAGACTGGATATCCTCATCTAGAAAAAATAGCCTTGGCTCTAATCATGGCATCTAGAAAGTTAAGACCGTACTTTCACTGTCACCCAATTACTGTTGTAAATTCATATCCTTTGAGAAATATTTTTCATAAGCAAGAACTGTCAGGTAGACTGGCTAAATGGGAAATATACCTAAGTGAATATGGCATAGTCTATCAACCTAGGACTACAATAAAGTCTCGGGTTTTAGCCGATTTTGTCGCAGATTTTAACACTAGCTTAATTCCTGAAGTAGAAAAAGAGTTACAAATCTTTACCGGAGCTAATCCAGGAATATGGACTATATTCACCGACGGCTCTTCTAATATCAAGGGATCCGGGTTGGGAATTTTTTTAATACCACCTTTGGGTGAAAAGATAAGGCAAGCTACTAAATGTTATCCCATTACTAACAATGAAGTAGAGTACGAAGCTGTCATTGGAGGACCTGAATTAGCACGAGAAATATTAATTGAGCAGATCGTGATCAAAAGTGACTCTCAACTAGTGGTGAATCAGATGCATGGGACTTATACTGGTAGAGAGGCTCGAATGAAACAGTATCTGGAAAAAGCACGAGACCTGATGAGGTAATTCCAGTCATGGAAGATTATGCAAGTACCTAGAGAGGAAAACGCAGAAGCAGATTCGTTAGCTAATCTTTTACCAGTTACCGATGTAACAAATAAAGACAATTCTATTGTGATACACTTATTTCATTCATCAATAGACCAGGACAAAAATGAGGTAACATTTAATAATCTAACCTGGGATTGGAGAAACAAAATTGTAAATTTTTTGCAGGGTGGTAACGTGCCTGAAGATAAGAAAGAAGCTCGTGCACTTCGCCGAAAAGCTACACGGTACTGCCTAATTCGTGACACTCTATATCGCAAAATGTTTGGAGGTCCCCTAGCAAGATGCCTTGGACCAAATAAAATTGAATACGTGATGAAAGAAGTACACGAAGGACATTGCGGGAACCACGCAAGTGTAAGGTCCTTAGTCAAAACCTTAATCAGAGTAGGGTACTATTGGACTAAAATGGAAGAAGATGCCAAAGAATTCGTAGCTAAATGCGATAAATGTCAGCGGTATGCTAACAATATCCATCGGCCTGCAGAACTATTACACCCGGTTGTATCACCTTGGCCATTATGAAATGGGGAATTGATATAGTAGGACCTTTACCCCCAGCCAGAGGAAAGGTACAATTTTACTTGTATTAACAGATTATTTCTCAAAAAGGGTGAAGGCATATGCTTTTAAACAAGTGCGAGAAAAAGAAGTGAAAATCTTCATATGGCGAAACATCATATCTCGTTTTGGTGTACCAAATGAAATTGTATGTGACAATGGCCCACAATTCATAGGCTCACAAATCACGGAATTCTTCCAAATCTGGAAAATCAAAT
The DNA here is from genome assembly GCA_005239505.1 of Nicotiana paniculata. Lineage (NCBI taxonomy): Eukaryota > Viridiplantae > Streptophyta > Magnoliopsida > Solanales > Solanaceae > Nicotiana > Nicotiana paniculata. The sequence goes on from ML342594.1 coordinate 61,800, forward strand.
GAATCAATTCGTCACCATATAATCCCATAGCTAACGGGAAAGCTGAGTGAACAAATAAAATCATTGTTAACAATCTAAAGAAAAGATTAGAAAAATATAAAGGAAATTGGCCTGAAGATCTACCGGCAGTATTATGGGCTTATAGAACTACTGCAAAGACAGCCACTGGAGAAACCACATTCGCTCTTGTTTATGGGTCACAAGCTCTGATACCAGTGGAAATTGGTGAACCGAGCATGAGATTCACAACAACAACAGAAGAAACAAACAATGACGAGTTGAGAACAAATCTGGATTTACTCGAACAAAGGAGAGAAGCTGCTTTAATATGCATGGCAGTTGAAAAGAAAATCATAGAGCGATATTACAACAGAAAAGCTCACCTAATATATTTCAAAATTGGGGACTACGTCCTTAAGAAAGTCTTTCAATCAATAAACGAGGGTGGAGCAGGAAAATGAAATGCAAATTGGGAAGGACCCTACAAAGTGTGTGGCATTGCTGGAAAAGGAGCCTATGAGTTGGAAACCATGGATGGCAAAATTTTACCAACAGGTTGGAATGCTGTTCACTTGAAGAAATATTACTTCTAAGGAAAAGGAATACCCTTGTCAGGTACCATTACGTTCAATTTTACTTAGTACAGTTAAAATTATACTAACCATTTTAGATGATAGGAAATAAGCTAACCCATAACCAGATGATGATATTAGACCTGAATAGACACGAGTAGAAAACTAAATTCCCGGTCTAGGGTTACAACTTTCTGATGGACGTTTCAAAGGGTTAAGCAGTCATCATCTAAACTATATACCTTCGAGTCCTGTATGTTTTTCCTTTTCAGGAAAAAGGACAACAAGAAAGGAATAGTCAAGTGCTCGAGATTTCATTCTTCAAAGCTCAAAAACTTGGGGGACTATACAGTATGGAAAGAGGCAAAGAAGACTATCAAAAGAGTCAAAATTCAAGCCTAAAGATCCATTTTCCCCAACAAGTCAAAATTTATGAGCACAATCAAAGAGCCTAAGACAAAAAACACAAAGCCTGATTCAGAAACCTACAAAGAACATACTCGTGAATATAAACGAATTTTTAGGTTAAAGGCAGAATTTAGTTAGGGGAAGAAAACCCTCGTGTTTATTCAAAACTTATTGTAAAAGAAAACAGTTACGTAAGAGTCATAGACGATGCTCAAACACATGTAAAATGTTACAAAAGTTCGAATAATATAAAAACTTTCTGCAAAACATTATTAGGAAAAAACATGTAAATTCCTATCTATCTTTTGTATGTTTACACCATTATGAAGTTGAGACGTCTTCTTCATTAAGTGTCATTCATAAAAGGGCCCTCTTTTATCAATTGTGCTTATTTCAAAAAGAAATGAAATACTAAAGAATTTTTTAATGCAAAATTAAATACCAAAGGGGTAAAACAAAAACCCGAACGTAAAGCATGCAAACACTTAAGAGTAAAACAAAAACTCAAAAAAACACAAGTCATGCTAATAAATGTGAATATTAATATTATATAATGGTAAAAACTAAGTATTAACTTAGTTTAAACCAAATTTGTTTATACAAAGTTGCCCCTAAGTTGTCATCGGGGACTTACTAAACCAAACTTCACCCCCAAATAGGACCCGGGGTGACCACCAATTGCTCCAAAAAAGAAAAGGAGAGAGGTTGATAATCACCCATTTTCACTAGGCACTGGGAGGATTATCTTCATCAGCAGGAGGAGCGTCTTGAGATGGAAACGCTTGGGCAACAACTTCATCAGGAACGATCTCATCACCCATTGGAACTTCAACTTCAGGTGATGAAAAATTTAGACTTTGCCGAGACTTATCAATCGTCTCCTTAGTCTTGGAAATTTCAGCTTCTAAGTAAAAAATTTCTTGGCCCATTTCTGTCAATGTGTCAATCCGGGCATTCAAATAAGCCCAACTCACATCAACAGCTTCCTTATCCTCAAGCGCCTCATAATATTTCTCCGATTTTTCAATATCGACTCGCAGCTCATCTCTTTCAACCACGATAGCATCATAAGAAGTCTGCAAAGGGGCAAGAGATATTTCCAGAAACTGAATCTTGTTTCAAGGTTCACGGAGGTCCTCTTGGGTCAGAGTAAGTGATTGCACAAGTTCACCAGCTTAAGCCTCCTTCTGGTCCAACAAAGCCTTCAAGATTCTTATCTCTTCAGTAGCATGGTAAAGCTACTCCGCAAAGGAAGACCCTAGGAGGCATCGCCCTCTCTATAAGAAGTGCTCGAACAGGGGGCACTCCCGTCCCGGGCATCTTGTATCTCCCTAGGGGGAAATGATGGACCCCACTGTAATCTACCTGCAACATCGGCATCCATCGAGGCCTCTTCTCTCCCCCCGAGAAGTATAAAAAATGGGCCCCTCGAGCTCGTCAGTATGGATTGTGCCATGTCTATCAAATGACTCGGGGACTGTACCCGAACCCTCCTCGAGGGTCTCATCGGCACAAGGTGGGCCCGCTCCGGCCACCTCAACCTCGGTAGTTTTTTACCCTGCAATTTTCAAAGCGTCAGCGCTTCGCTTTGCCCTTTGTACCAAAGGGCAGGTATCATCACTCTCCTCCTCGGCCCGCAGGCTCTCAGCGGCCACTGAGGACAGGAGCGTGGCATCGGTCTTGGGATTCCGAGCCTTTGCCCTTTTGGATTTTCGAAACTCCGTCAAGGCCTCCTTCTTCCTTTTCTTGTCCTTGGCGGTCTTCGGAGCCTCTTCATCACCAGTTGGGGGCGGTCTCATTAACACACCTTCACCAAGGCCTACACAAGCGTGTTATATCAAAAAAACACCACCATCAAAAGTACTTACAAAGAATGAGAAACAATAACAACAAGAGCATATCATGGTTCTTATCCTGCCACCGTGTTTTAGCCAGCTCACACCATACGCGTTTGTTGTATGGAAATGCGGAGTCCAAAAGTTTGACCCACCCAGGAAGGTCCTGGACCGCACCGGAGAAACAGACAGTGGCTACAAAGTCGAAAGAGAGAGTACTCAGATCAGTAGGAGAAAAAGATGTGATAAAACATAATAAATATGGGGATACTCACGCTTCATATTCCACTCCTCCGGGAACGGAATCCTATTAGCAGGGACAACGTCCGAAGTTTTGATTCTAAAATATCGGCTCATCCATCCTCAATCCTTATCCTCGTCAATGCAGGCGAAGAACGCATTGGCAGATTGACAGTGCAGCTTAACTAGGCCCCATCGGAAGAGATGAGGGTTGTATAATCTGATCAAATAGTCGAGGGTGAAAGTCATTCCCTCGACCATGTTGGTAATAAGTCGAATCATATATATAATCCTCCAAAAACAAGGATAAACCTAACCGAGTGTCACTCGGTATTGGCAACAAAAGTCGAGAATCACCGGGTCAATTGGTGGGGAGGAAGAATCTATGAGGACTAAGGTAAAAGGGTATGTGTAAATCCTGAGAAAGCCAGCCTTATGCATGACTATGCTTTCGTCAGCTGTAGGGATTTCCACTCGAGCCACCTCCCCCCAGCGGTAGTCAATTTTTACTCTCTCTATATCTGATACTACACTTATGTATCAGGGTATGGGCTCGCATAGACCCGGTATAGAAGGGGGGGTTTTCAATTGAGAAGTCAGAGACGGTGTCGAAAGGAACAGGGATGCACTGCTCGATGGTGGGGGAGTTTTAGAGTTACCCTTAGACGGGCGTGATGAAGAAGAAGCTCCCACCTTTTGTGGTACCATTTTGGAAGTTTTTTCCATGGTTATAATTGAGTTTTGAAGAGAGAAGTTGAAGAAGAAAACACAGACAGAAGGAAAGAGTGAACAACGCTTGATAAAAGTTCGAAGGTTTGAAGAATATGTAAAATTCTGAAGAGGCGGGTGATTAAAGTATTTATAGAGGCCTTTTCGGCATGCTTGAAGGGGAAGGATCGAACTGATGACGGTTTGTGGGCTTCTCGAGAATTGTGTTGATAGCGACCTCTGCACAGCTTTTTATGCCGCATCATTTAATGTTCTGAAGAGACTGACATAATAATAGGGATATCGAATAGGCCAGAAGTCAGGATTGTTTCTTATCACCCAACTCTAAGAAATGCAGGGACTATCTGTATACGGCTAAAATCGAAGAACCCAATTTTACGGTCATTACAGCGCTCAGAAGGCCCGAGGGTTCATGTTTTGGCATCGAGGGGGAACATCCAGGATCCCCAACCTCGAGGTAGTGTAGACCGAAGACCATCATGGAAAGGCGGGAAATCCCCAAAATGCACGTCGTTAAAGTTCACCAAGTACGCAAAATAGTACAGGCATGTACCATGGCATTAAATGGTTGTACCAGCCATCTCCCTTTTTGTAATAGTTACACATGTACTATGTTGGGACTCCCCCTTATATATAAAGGGGACCCTTGACACTTTGTAAGACACATCATACTCGATACACAATACTAAGAACATTCTCTACTCTCTAACTCAAACGTTCTCTATAGTTATCTCATTCATTTATTGCCTTTCTTTTATTGTGTTCATTAATTGTTCTTCGTTCATTACTCACCATTGATCATAAAAAGGCCATCTTCGAGGCCTTCGATATTGTTGAATCGTTGTTGAATGCCTCTTATCAAGCTCTCGAGCTCGACCTCGATGCCCATTCTAACCAAGATCGAGGCCCCGCTCCCCAGCTGCTCGATTTGCATAATATCGTTATCCTTCGCTTTTATTTCATTTTCTCACCTCTCACTTAGTATCTACTACCTAAACAATAGGTATTAAGATAGATCACGTATTTTTAGAACTACAAATTCAAAATATAATTGTAATGACCATTTTCAAGGTAAAGAACCCGCACTTAGAAAAATTGGCGCTTGATCTAATAAGCGCCTCTATGAAACTAAAACCGTTTTTTTTGTGTCACCCAATATGTGTGGTAACCTCTTACTCTCTACGAAATGTTTTACATAAGCCTGAACTATCGGGCTGGTTGGCCAAATGAGTCGTCAAACTCAATGGGTACGATATCGAACATCAGCCTCGAATGGCCATCAAGTCTCATATTTTTAGCAGACTTCGTGGACGACTTCACGCTAGCCCTCGTACCCAAGGTCGAAAAGAAATTTTTTTTAAAATCGGGTACATCATTGAGGGTGTGGACCCTTTTTACAGACGGTGCTTTGAATGTGAAGTGGTCCGGGCTAGGCATTGTTTTGAAGCTGCCCATGGGCCATACAATTAGGAAATAGATCAAAACTTTTAAATTGACTAACAATGAGGCCAATAACGAGGCCACGATTGCAGGTCTTGAATTGGCTAAGATCTTGAGAGCAGAAGTCATAGAGGAGAAGTGTGACTCCCTACTGGGGGTAAACCAAGTTAACAAAACCTTTGAGGTTCGAGAGGATCGAATACAAAGATACTTGGATAGATTGCAGGTAACATTGCATTGGTTTAAAGAATGGACCTTACAACATGTACCTCGAGAGAAAAATAGCGAGGTCGATGCCCTTGCAAATTTGGGTCATCGAAGACGACGAAACCAGCTCGGGGAATGTCGTCCAACTTTTGAAGTCTTTAATTGAAGAAGGCCATGCTGAAATAAACTCCACGAGCCTAACCTGGGATTCGAAGAATAAAAATATTGAGTATTTGAAAAACGGAAAGCTCTCATCGGACCCTAAGGAATCGAGGACTTTTCGAACAAAAGCTGATCAATTCACATTGGTTGAAGATGGGACATTATAGGATGATGTTCGATGGATCGATGGCAGTATGCTTGGGACCAGGAGACACGGATTATGTCCAACGAGAAGTTCACGAGGGAACTTGCGACAACCATTCTGGTGCCAAATCGCTAGTTGACGAACTCATCAGAGCAGGATACTATTGGGCCAATATGGAGAAAGACGCTAAATAATTTGCTCAAAAATGTGATAAGTGCCAAAGATATGCATCGATGATCCACCAACCCGGAGATCAACTTCATTCAGTCTTATGCCCATGGCCTTTCATGAAATGGAGAATGGACATTGTCATCCCTCTACCATCAGCCCAGGTAAAGATAAATTCATTTTATTTATGATTGACTATTTCTCTAAGTGGGTTGAAGCATAGGCCTTCGAGAAGTCAGAGAAAAAGAAGTTATAGACTTCATCTGGGATCACATCATAGCGATTCGGGATACCTGTCGAAATCGTATGTGACAATGGAAAATAAATCATCAGCAGCAAAATAACAAAGTTTCTCGAAGATCACAAAATAAAAAGAATCATATTGACACTGTATCATCCTATTGGGGATGGACAGGATTAATCAACAAACAAGACCATCATTCAGAATCTAAATAAGAGATTGAACGATGCTAAGTGAAAATGGAGAGAAATTTTACCCGAAGTCCTTTGGGCATATCGAACAACGTCAAAATCCAGTACGGGGGCAACACCGTTCTCCTTAGTATATGCGCCAAAGCCTTGATCCCTGTCGAAGTCAGGGAACCCAGCGCCAAGTTTTGGTAAATAGCAAAATAATCAAATCACAAGGTTATGATTACAATCCTGGAGCTACTAGACAAAAAATGGGAAGTCGCCTTCGTCTGAATGGCCGCACAAAAACAACGCATCGAAAGGTATTATAATCGAAGGACCAACCTTCGTCTTTTCAGAATCGGGGACTTAGTTCTGAGGAAAGTCACCCTCAATACTCGAGACCTTAACGAAGGAAAACTCGGCCCAAATTGGCAAGGACCATATCAAATCCTCGATACAGTCGGAAAGGGATCCTATTGTTGAGGTATGAGCTTCTCATTTTTCATTACATTTTACACTAACTTAATTTCAAGTGTTCGAGTGAAGGCATCAAAGTTCTCTCCAAGCAGGAAGATATTAGATTTTAAAGCACGTGTTGTACTCTTTTTCAATTCGACCGATTTTTATCCCAAATGGGTTTTATCCGGCAAGGTTGTTAACGAGGCAACCATCGTTCGTGCTAACTTAGAGTATCAGAGGCTGCTTTACAATCAACCTCGAATACAGGGGACATCACCCTCGGATGTTATGTTTTCAAGGAAAATACTTCATGTCAACAGGGTCTCGTTAGGAAAACTTTGTAAAGGACCAAACGGGCGAATGAACCGTGTCCGTATAGATTACTCGAGCCCTAGTGAAAAAACATGTACGTATGTATGAACTATTGAAAGAAGTACTTTTCCTTACCAGATGTCCTGTGCCTTAATGAAATTTCTACTTACAAGTTCTACACTTATGATTTCTTGTGAAAATTGGCTCAAGGGCCGAGTGCAACTAAACTTTGAACCATCAACCCCATACTCGGGGACTGCCGTCAAAACATTGACATGTTCGAACTATTTAATTCCGAGAACATAGGACCCAAAAGAGGTAACCCTCGATTTTATAGGCCAAAGGCCACCCAAATCGGGGACTAACACTAAGTTCAAAGTATTATTAGAAAAATAAGCTCAAGAGGTAGACCCAAAGGCCACGGCCAAACTAACATGGCTCGGAGACGTCCAAATTTCTCAATAAAAAATAGGCCTTCAAATTCCTTTTGTAAACCGGTTAAAGAGGCTACCCTCGGCAAAATAATTAAAGGGTTTCGATAATATCGGACCTTGAAAAACATTAAGAGGTATCAAACTGTTTAATACAAATTTGTGCTAAGGACAAAAATCAAAGGGTTTCTATAATGATTAAATCTTTAAAAAAAACAACGGGTACAAACTCACTTCATGCTAAGGCATAACAAATTCCTATATGTTAAAATATTTTAACCCGAAAAAGAGAAAAAACCATTCTTCAAAGACCATATCAGCCCGATTCAAGATCCTAAGGGCCATTATATTTTCAAGTTGGAGAGTCCATTCTTACTCAACTCAGACCTAAGGGTTTAACTACTTCAAGTTCGAGCAAGAGCTCACTCAACTACAAAGGCAGTATTAGTTTGTCTTCGGCCAAGTTGCCCAGAATCCGAAGTCTAAAACATATTATTCACAAGTCATGAAGTATATTTACATTTTACAAGGCACAAGGAGAATTGAAATTATCACAAGTCAAAAATTTAGACGAAATTCAAAAAATATTCTTATACATATAAACGAAGGTATTATAAAGGACCGACCGGGGTCCTACACAAAAAAACAAGAAAATAAAAATACAAATGTCCTAGCTATGTTCGGGGGTGACTTCCTCCTCGGGGGCAGCTTTTTCCTCGGGCCCCACATCATTATTGGATTCGCTCTTGCTGTCATCATGTTGTTTACTAGTGAGATTTTCCTTATTAACATGCCAATCCCACATATTTTCCAAAGTTTTAAACTTAGCTCATTTGAATAAAAGTGGAAACATTTACCAATTTAAATACATACAGCCAAAAAAATGATCGTGATCCAATATATATACAGTCCCAAAATAAGAGTCTACTATGTGCGTGTCAGGAACTAGTGTCACAAGTCAACAGGCGAACTAGTAGAATAGAAAAAAGATTATACAAAACTATACTACTGTCTGAGAGGAATAGACAGAAATAAACAAAAAGATAAGTCCATAGCACAGTTGAGAAACGTCAAGGGGGGACCCCGTCCAAATCATACGAATTAGTCCCATAACCTCACACGGACTTGCTCGAGGCTTCAAATCACATCAAACAATTCCTAAATCACGAATCGCACTAAAATTCAACTTTATGAACTTTGAAATTTCGAACTTCCACATCTGATGCCGCTTTGTAGTCGGGTTTCCGCGGACTTTGCGGAAGTTTGATGCAGTTTGGGTTATTGTAGGCAGGTTGACCAAGTCAGCACACTTCGTCCCAATGGCCACTACTTATACTTCAGAGAGGTTGGCTCAGATAATAGAAGAATGAATTTAGTAAATCATCGACTGCACGATAGAACAAGAACAAAGAGAGGTTTCCTAACACCCTATAGCCTACTGAAGATAAGTTCAGATGTCTCTGTACCGATCCGCAAGACTCTATTGGGTTTGCATCTCACCATGGAGTCCGGACGAGAAGAAAAGTCAACATTAATTAAGGAAACATATAATCAACCTGTAAGTCTGGATAGCTCTTTAAATCATAAAATATCTATAATGTCATGCATATGCGTACAAATTTCATGTAATGCATAGGTTTTTACGTATATAACACCATTAAGCCTCTGAGGGCAATCACATCATATCATCTAAACCATTGTGATCGTCATCGAAAGTGACCAGTAGCGTAGCATCGACTTCATGCACCTTTGCTAGTGCTATCTCCTCAGAAAGGTCGAAACCTCAAACGTGGATATCCTCGAGGGTCTTTCTCTGGGATTGGGATTTGGAAAGCTCGGCAATCTATTGTGCTCGATTGACAGCCTCCCTCAGTTGTGCTTGAGCAGCTTCGGCATCAGCCAGATATATGGCTACCGTCTTATCAGCCTCAGCCTTTATTTTTTCGGTCTTATCTTGGGACTTTGCAAGTTCAGCTTCGAGCTCTTCAACCCTCTTAGCCTGATACGAGAATTTTCCCCTTACATTTCGAAGTTGGAATTCGACCGACGATAATTGCGCCAATGCAGTTTCCTTCTCAGGAGCAAGGCGGTCCATGCCTTCTTTCCACTTGTAGCAGTCAGCTTTCACTCGATCGACCTCCTCCCGGAATAGCTCGATCCTCTCGATCTTTTGTTGCAACTATGACATTGAAAAATTAGCTTCCGCCCTTATATCGAGCCCGTAGTTTTTAAAGAGAATCGTTACCTGCTCGTTCAGTTCGGCTTCCTCCTTACAAGCTCTGGCCAAATCGACTCGGAGGACCTTGATCTCCTCTTCCTTCTGCCCATAGAGAAGTTTGAGAGCTTTCCTCTCCTCTGAAATTTTGGATATCGGCCTCGCATTGGCTTAATTCAGCCAGGGACTTAGAGAAAGCCTGTATGAAAAAAGAAAGAAGTTAGACAGAGAAAAGGAAAAACGAAAGAAAGTTACATCAACAAATTTCATACTTACTCAGTTCAGAAAATGTTGGGCCTCTTCGAAGAGGTTGGATGCATCATTGAGGTCGGAGGCATCCTCGACCCCGGTAAAGCAATCCCAAAACGATCCTCCCCACCAGGGACTCCTCCTATTTCGGGATGCCTTATGGCTTGTGCATCACTTATGGACTCTTCAGTAAAGACAGGTAGAAATGGTGAGTGGCCTGCTGTCACTACCCTAAGCGAGTCACTCGGGGCGCTTTGTTCAGCTCTAGAGGTCTCGGGACAAGCCCTTTCTGGTATGTTCGTCGTTTGAAGTGAGATAGCCTCGACCTCAGATGATACGCGGACTTTTCCCAAAACCCCGTCAGCTCGAGGCATGGCCTCGTCAACTACCACCGAATTTATCGGCCTTGGCAGTCTTGACGATTTTCCTCACTTGGGTCACCAGCGCCGAGTCACCGTTTTAATCATCATATTCTTCTTCCCTTAGCCTTTGTACTGACTCCAAAGTCATCATGTTTCCGAGCTTCTCTCTTTCAGGGTTTCTCCCCCTTGGAGGTCAAGGTCCCTTTTCTCTTATTATCCTTCCCCTGCTTCGGAGCCGGGACCATATCCTCTTCCTCACTACATGTAGGCCTCAGGACCGCATCCTTGTTTAGACCTGCACAAGAGAAGACTAAGTAAGTTAAAAGAAGTCTAGCCAACCCCTCAGGTATGAGAAAAGGGAAACCTACCATGGTTCTTTGCCTCCCATCGGCCTTTTACCAAGTCGCGCCAACCGCGATCAGCATAGGAAAAAGTCAAAGCCAGCTTTCGGACCCAGTTCTCAAGTTCAGGGACTGCTCGAGGCATCCAAGCAACCGCTGCATGATGACGAAAGGTATTAAATAAAGTAGAAAATGAAAAACAACATGGAAAGCAACAAGTAGAGTGATACTTATGCTTCGGGTTCCATTTCTCAGGAAATGACATTTTCTCTTTCGGGATGAGATCACAGGTCCTCACCCAAATGAACTGACCCATCCACCCTCGGTCTTTGTCCTCGTCGATGCTTGAGAACAACTCCTTGGTCGCTCGACATTGCAGTTTAATCAACCCTCGAAAGCTGTGAGGGCTGTATAACCTGATGAGATGATCGAGGGTGAATAGAAACCCCTCGGCTTTGTTGGTAAAGAACCAGAACATGATAACTATGCGCCAAAATGAGGGGAGTATTTGGCCCAAAGTCACCTGATATTGATGGAAAAAGTGAATGATGACTGGATCGAGGGGGGCCAACGTGAAAGGATAAGTGTAAACACTTAGATACCATTTTACATGGGTAGTGATGCTCTCTTAAGGGGATGGGATCTCTATCACTTTATCCCCCAAGTTACAATCCCTTTTGATTTTCTCGAGGTACCCCATGGTTATCGAGCAGATGTACCTCGATACGTGCTCACATCGACCAGGGACCGGTGGAGGATTCTCGGTTTTGAAGTCGGATTTAAGAATACACGGGCTGGGAACACACTCCTCAGGGAGCAGATCCACCGGCGCTTTATCATCGGCTGGCCGTGAAGAAGAAGAAGAAGAAGAAGAAGAAGAGGAAGCTTTTTTTCCTTTTGAAGAACCATTTTGGATGTTTTCGCCATTGTATGGGTTGAATAAATAGGAAGATAGTAAGGTTTGGTTGTTTAAGACTAGCGGTGAAGACCTAAGGAACAATGAAATAGAAGATCTTGAGAGAGGTAAAGACTTAGAAGAACAGACGAAGGTAAAAGTAATGTTTGATCCAACAAGTGGTCGATAGCCAACTGACGCTCATTAATGGTTTGGGGAACTGTACCGATGGGACATTTTGGTCACTTCCATCGCTTATGTTATAGGGATGACATCATTATTTATCGAGGTCAAAGAAAAGTCGAAGGCTAAATTTTTTTCTTCTCATTATAATCCAAGAACCGAGGGGACTATCTTTATACGGTAAAAATTGGGGCTACCCGATTTAACTATTTGACCGAGACTAGGACTTTGCATCGAATAGTTGAGGCATTGAGTTCGAGATCGAAGTCTCTTTCGAGAACGAGGTCGGTATCAATCGAAGCCAGGGTAGATAAACTTCGAGTATCATCGGGGATAGCTTAGTAACAGAAAGAGTGAGATATCCGTGATTGGTCGAGGATGGTGGCGTAAATCTCGGAACGGATCGAATCAAAAGCGGTTTATTAGTTGTTTATACAATTTCCTTCTGTAAATAGAGATATATTGTAATTAGGATTCCTCTACTATATAAAGAGGAGTCCCAATAATTTGTAAACATTATTATACATTGAGAAAAAATCTATACAACTCTTTCTTTCTTGTTTGTTACTGTTCATTAGGTTATTCAATCTTAGTTGTGTTTATACTGTTATCGCCTCGAGGGTACCTTAATCCAAGGCTAAAGCTCTGTTTGCACACTGGTTTAATTCACATCTAGTTTAATTTTTCATTTACTTACACATTTATCAATTGGTATTGGGTGAAATCACATGTCCTTAAAACAAAAATATAAGTTTAGTTGTTATCCAAATTTTAGGGTAAACAGTTTAGCGCCCACCGTGGGGCTAAGGGTAATAGTGATTATTCAATACTGATTCTGATAACACACACTACTTTAAGCTTGTTCTTGTCAATTATTTTTGTTTTCAGGATAAAATATGTCAAACTCTCAAACATCACCCGCACATGGTGATAATGGGGCACATCTGCAGTGCCACACCTGCAAAAATTCCATCGCAGATGAGGTCTTTGCCTATGCCACCTGACGTCGCTTTTGCGGACGGGTACCAGCTTCTGCGGACCCACTTCAGTAGAAGCTGCATCACACCTGTGGTCTAGGTCTGGCCAGCTTCTTCTCGCATCTGCGAACCTTCGGTCGCAAATGCGAGGCCGCTTCAGCGGAGCACTGACCACTTTCCTAAAACCACATATGCGTTCCAAAATCTCGCACCTGCGGCCAAAGTCTCGCAGGTGCGGACACACCAGAACTGGTGCACCACTAGCTCTTTCAAGTTTAAACTTGATCTGCGCATCGTCCGAATAGAACCTAAGGCCCCCCGGGCCTCGCCAAAATATACCAAAAAGTTCATAAACATAAAACGGATTTGTTCACACCCTCAGAATGTGGAAAATAATACTATAACTAAGAATCACAACCCATACAAATAGAATCAACTTATGAACTTCAAGTTCTTCCAACTTACTCTGAATGCGTCGTATCATATTTTAATTACTCGAAATGACACCAAATTTTGCATGCAAGTCTTAAATAACCATACGGATCTATCCCCGGACTCGGAATCTCAAACGGACCATGATAATGTTAAAACAAACTTCAAACAAAATTTAAAGAACTTTAAAACCTTCGGTGCCAACTTTCAACATTATGCACTGAAACGCTCCTCGGTCATCCAAAACTTGATCCGATATACGCCCACATCCAGAATCATCGTACGAACCTATGGGGATCGTCAAATCCCAGTTCTGATGTCTTTTACTGGAAATGTTCACCTAAGTGAAACCCTTTAAAGCCAATATTAAGGAACTAAACGTTCTGATTTCAACCCGAACCCTTCCAAAACCCAACTAACCATCCCCTCAAGACATAAAATAGTAAAAGAACATATAGGAGTCCTATTTAAGGTAACGCGGTTGTAGAAAGCAAAATGACCGGTCGGGTCGTTACATTCTCCACCTCTTAAATAGATATTCGTCCTCGAACGGGTCTAAAATCGTACCTGGAGTGCCGAATGAGTGTGGATATATTCTCCGCATGTCCTCTTCGGTCTCCCAAGTTGCCTTGTTGACTAGGTTACTCCTCCACTGAACCTTTACTCTTCTTGGACCTCAACTAGCAAACCTGCCTGTCAACAATGGCAAGTAGCTCCTCCTCATAGAAGACTGGATGAACTTTTGATATACTGAGGGGCAAAGAAAGCTCATAAGCAACCTCCGAACTCGTCTCAACACCTCAAATGGACCTTACCTAGGGCTCAACTTTCCCTTCTTCCGTAACCTCATGATTCCCTTCTTCGGCGAGACTTTCAATGGGACCTTCTCGCCAACCATAAATGATAAATCACGCGCCTTTTGATCTGCATAACTCTTCTGTCTGGACTGTTCTATGCGAAGTCTCTCCTAAATCATCTTTACCTTTTCCATGGCATCCTTCACCAAATCAGTACCATATAACTTAGCCTCAACGGGCTCAAACCATACGATGCGCGAACAACATTGCCGACCATATAAACCTTCAAATAGGGTCATCTCGATGCTGGACTGATAAATGTTGTTGCAAGCAAACTCGTCCAAAGGAAATAACCGACCCCACCGCCCTCCAAAGTCAATCACACATGCTCTGAGCATATCTTCCAACATCTGAACTGTCCACTTTGTCTGTGCATCCGTCTGTCGATGAAAGGCTGTGTTGAGCTCTACAAGGGTCCCCAAATCATTCTGTAGTGTCCTCTAAAAATGCAAAGTAAACTGAGCGCCTATATGTTATATGACGGAAACAGGCACGCCATGCAACCGAACAATCTCCAGAATGTAAATCTGGGCCAATCTCTATGAAGATTACGTGGTCACAACCAAAATGATGTGTGCGGACTTGGTCAACCTATCAACAATGACCCAAAATATATCAAAATTCCTTAAGGTCTGTGGGAGCCCAACTACAAAGTCCATAGTGATGCGCTCCCATTTCCACTCAGGTATAACCATCTTCTAAAGTAGTCCACCTGACCTCTGATGCTCATACTTAACCTACTGGTAATTTAGGCACCTTGTTATATGCTCAAGTATGTCCTTCATATGCCACTGCCAATAATGTTGCATCAGGTCGTGATACATCTTTGTAGCACCTGAATTAATAGAATACCAATAACTATGTGCCTTAACTAGAATCTTTTCCCTCAATCCATCAACATTAGGGACACATAGACGGCCCTGCAGTCGCGGAACACCATCCTCACCGATAGTAATATCCTTGGCACCACCCTGTAGTACCTTATCCCTAAGAACCAATAAGTGTGGTTCGTCGTAATGACTGTCCTTGATCTGCTCGAATAGTGAAGACTGGGTGATGATGCATGCAAGAACTCGGCTGGGCTCTGTAATATCCAATCTCACAAGTTTGTTAACCAAAGACTTGTTGACCCACGTCACTAATAGTTTTGAAGATTGACAAATGGATGACCAGTTGAACCAGGTCCATCAGAGCACACATCTTGAACTGAATAGTTGGCACATGAACCGTATATGCATAGGAAATATCTGTGAATGTGAAATATCAATGAACCAAGAGATTGTCTCCTAATGCGAAAAGGTTGCAAACTGATGAGTTGATTGATGTCGAATTCATAAAGGAAAGTAACAAAATAAAGGAAGTTGAGTTTGGTACGAATTATGTTCACCTAGGTAGAGTTGGACTAGAATTGGACCACAAGCTCAATAACTGACTCTATAAATATTTGATGTATTTCTTCTACAATTCAACATGCACAAAAGCTGAAGTAAATCAAAATCTGAAAGCAAAGTTCCTAGAGTTATTTTGCTAGAAAAATCATTGTGCCTCAACAGTGCAATCAACTCTAGTCTTTGGAGTTAACTTGAGGTGTGTATAAATTAGCTAGGGGCTAGTTACTACAAAGGGCTTAGAGTTAGTCCTATTATTACAAAAGAGTTTATTTTTTAAGTCCCTTTGGCTCAGAGTTTTAGTGAAGAGTTTGAGAAAATCCTATTGAGCAGTAGGTCGTGGGTTTTTCACCTTTTGAGCCAAGTGTTTTCCACGTAAAAATATCTATGTTTTTACTTTACTGCTTTTTATTATTCTGCAACAGTAGTAGTTGGAACACCAAGATGAACCAAGTTCTTCTGTTGAGACAGCACTCGAAAATTGGGTACCACACAAAGTAACATATCTTCTTGTGTGGTATTGACGTCTAAAATATCAATTGGTATCAGAGAGGGTTATCCTTGAAAGGCTAAAACCTTGGAGAAGATTAAGATGAGTGCACCACCTGGAAATTAGGAAGGTCAATCAAATGCAAGGCCACCACTCTTCAACGGCCAGTATTACTCTTGGTGGAAAAATCGGATGAAGGATCACCTAATTGGAGAAGACTATGAATTCTGGGACATAGTCACTGATGGTCCTCTAGCTACCATGATGAAGACTGTTGAAGGTATAGATATACCAAAGACTAGAGTTGATTGCACTGTTGAGGCTCTGAAGAAATGGGAGAAGAATGCAAAGGTCAATAAGTGGCTACTATATGGACTAGGTCAAGACGAGTACAGCAGCATCCAAAGTTGCACCACTGCCAAAGATATTTGGGATACCTTGCAAGTACCCCATGAAGGAACACCTCAAGTAAACAGGTCAAGAGGCACTCCACTATACTCTCAGTATGAAAACTTCACTATGAAAGAAGGAGAGACTATCCAAGAGATGTACACAAGGTTCACAACCTTGACTAATGAACTGAAGTCTCTTGGAAGAGTCATTCTTGAAGAGGACAAGGTTGAGAAGATACTAACAAGGGTCTTGCCTATTTCTTGGGAAAGCAAAATCACTGCTATCCAGGAATCCAAAAAGATGGCAACCCTAAGATTGGATGAGCTGATTGGAAACCTCACTGCCTATGAAATGAGAAATCAGACAATAAAGATGGATGGTCCAAAGAAGGAGAGGAGTCTAGCACTAAGAATCACTGAGGGAGAAGATCTGGAAGATGATGAGATGGCCATGATCACAAAAGAATTCAGAAACTTTCTCATGAGGAAGAAAGGCATCTCTAGAGGAAGAAACTAGAACAAAGGAAAAGCTCCAGAAAGACCAACCAACGAGGGATGCTATAAATGTGGTAAGACTAACCATCTCATTAAAAAATGTCCTCAATGGGAAGTAGAATGGAAAAAAGAGAGATATGAGAGAAGGAACATGAAGAAGGAACAGTTCCAACCCAATAAAACCACAACAAAGGCTATGGTTGTTGCTTGGGGGGAAGTTCAGATGAAGAATCAGAAGATGGGGAGACTGAAGATCAGGCGCTCATGGAAATTGGAGATCTGGCAAGGAATCACATGAAGAACCAGAGGTAAGTATCTCCCATCTTAAAAACAAAGTAAAGTTCCTATCTAAGGAAAAACTCTCTGAGTTGCTACTTGATTTCATAGATGATTTTGAGGAAAAAACCAAAGAGAAGGATCAACTATCTAAAGAATGTGCAATGCTGAAAGCAAAGTGCATGAACCTGGAAATCAGAGTCAGTGATTCTGAAAAGAAAAAAACTGACTTGTTGAACCATGTCCATCACTTGAAACTGCGATTCTAGAACTAAAATATGAAAACTTAAAGCTAAATCTAGGATCAAGTAAAAAGGTTGTTGATTATTCTCATATCATGTTAGAAGAAAACATAGGAAAACTAAAAGATAAGATGTATGCCAAGGATGGACAGATAAGAACTATTAATGAAGAACTTGGCAAAGTCAAACATGAATTAGATCGAACTTGTAAATGGAATAAATCCTTTGACGCACTGATATGGCTTCAAGAGAATCATAGTAGCAACAGGAGAGGAATTGGCTTTGGAAGTCAATTGCCCAAGTGGGATCCCAAAAACAAGTATCTCACTCTTCCTGAGAATAAAATATGCACCCATTGTGGTAAGACTGGGCACTACAAATAGGAGTGTACTGCAAAAGAGCAGGCCAGTCGAAGAAATGAGAAGTTTGTAAAAGGGAAAAACTGGCTACCAAATTAGGCCAGGAAAAATTTGATTCATCCATTCTCTCATAGAAAAGGACCCAAACTAGTTTGGGTTCTTAAGACTAACCTCTGATTCTTTTTGTAGGTTCAAGTGAGAGGAGGCAGCCAGATTTGGTATTTGGATAGTGGCTGCTCAAAGCATATGACTGGGAAAATGGAACAGTTCCTTTCACTTGAAAGTTTCAAAGGAGGAAATGTCTCCTTTGGAAACAGAAAGAAAAGTGAAATCATTGGGGTTGGTAAGGTAGGTAAGGATAACACATGATCCATTGAACATGTGTATCTAATAGATGTCTTGAAATATAGAATGATCAGTGTATCACAACTGTGTGACATAGGTAACCTGGTTGCTTTTACTTCCATAAAATGTTTTGTGAATAACCTGCTTATTGACAAGATTGTTTTGCAAGGAAAAACAATGAATAACATCTATGTCATAGACTTGTCCACACTGTCTGAGAATAAACTCACTTGCCTAAGTGTGTTGGACAGTGATCCCCTCCTATGGCACAAATGACTTGGTCATGCGAGTCTAACTCAGCTTAACAAACTAGTCTCTAAGGACTTAGTGGTAGGACTTCCTAACATTAAGTTCAAGGAAGACAAAGTTTGTGAGGCATGTTCCAGGGGGGAGCAGGTAAGGTCATCTTTCAAAATTAAGAAAATAGTCAGTACCACCAAGACGCTGGAACTGGTTCATATGGATCTATGTGGTCCTATGAGAACTTTGAGTAGAGGGGTAAGAGATATGTGATGGTTCTAGTTGATGATTTTTCAAGGTTCACTTGGACCTTATTCCTGGCATCTAAGGATGAAGCATTTGATATGTTCACCTCATTTGTCAAGAAAACTCAAAATCTATTAGGACATCAACTAGCATCAATAAGATCAGACCATGGTACTGAATTTAAGAATGCTAAGTTTGCTTAGTTCTGTGATGAACATAGTGTTAATCATAACTTTTCTGCCCCTAGAACCCCACAACAAAATGGGGTTGTTGAAAGGAAAAATAGAACTCTTGAAGACATGGCAAGAACCATGCTTTTATCTAGCAAACTACTTCACAGCTTCTGGGCTAAAGCAATAAACACTGCTTGTTACATAATTAATAGATGCATGACTAGACCTCTGGTAGAGAGAACTCCCTATGAATTACTTAAAGGGAGAAAGCCCAACATATCCCACTTTAGGGCTTTTGGATGCAAGTGTTTTGTACATAATAATGGCAAAGATTCCCTATGAAAATTTGACTCCAGAAGTGATGAGAGAGTATTCTTGGGATATTCATCACATAGAAAAGCTTATAAAGTGTATAATAAAAGAACTATGTGCGTAGAAGAAAGTATACATGTTGTATTTGATGAAATTAACATTCTTGCTGAGAGATAGGAACCTAAAGATGACGAGCTTGGACTGGTAAGAAGTAGTGATCAAATTGAAGCAAGCATGGAAGGAGGAACATGTTATGGACCAGGTTCAACTACCCCAAGCATCATGACAGGGGGAACTCAACATATGCAACCTGGCCCTGATCCTGCTTCACAGCAACAAGACACCATGGAATCATCTAGGAATGAACAGCCGGTACTTAAACCACACAAATATCAGAGTTCTCACCCTCTTGAGCATATTATAACAGATTTGGCATCCGGAATCCAAACAAGATCATCCTTGAAAAATCTGTGTGTGTTTGATGTCTTTCTATCCATGATCCAACCAAAGAACATTAGGGAAGCCCTACAAGATGTTGATTGGGTAAATTCCATGCAAGAAGAGCTGAATCAGTTTGTAAGAAGTCAAGTATGGCACTTGGTAACCAGGCCTAGATAGATCATGATTGACGCCAAGTGGGTCTTCAGGAACAAGCTCGATGAGGATGGAATTGTTACAAGGAATAAGGCAAGATTAGTTGTTCAAGGGTATAGTCAAGAAGAAGAAAATGACTATGATGAGACCTTTGCCCATGTGGCAAGACTGGAGGCAATCAGACTTCTTATATAATTTGCTACACACATGGAATTCACTCTTTATCAGATGGATGTTAAGAGTGCCTTTCTCAATGGCTATCTGAAGGAAGATGTATTTGTCAAGCAGCCTCCAGGTTTTGAAAGCAAGGAGTCACCTGCCCACGTATACAAACTCGACAAGGATCTATATGGTCTAAAAGATGCACCAAGAGCATGGTACGAACGATTAACAAAATTCCTGCTAGAACATGGGTACAAACGCGGCAAAATTGATAGTACCTTGTTCTTAAGGGAAAAGGGTAAATAACTCCTGGTTGTGCAAATATATGTGGATGATATCATATTTAGGGCGACTTTTGAAAAATTGAGCAAGGAATTTGCTATGCCAATGGGAAGTGAGTTTGAGATGAGTATGATGGGTGAGCTAAACTTTTTCTTAGGCTTGCAAATTAAGCAAAACCCAAATGGAACAATGATCCACCAACAAAAGTATGTGAGAGAATTGCCCAAGAAGTTTAAAATCGAAGACTCAAACTCCCATAGTCGCAGCTACAAAATTGGATGTGGATGAACCTGGTTCATATGTTGATCAGAAGCTATATAGATGGATGATTGGGTATCTATTATATCTCACTGCCAGCAGACCTGATATTGTGTTCACCGTGGGATTGTGTGCTAGATTTCAGGAAAATCCAAAGGAGTCCCACCTCACTGCAGTAAAGAGAATTTTGAGATATTTGAAATGCACCAGTGATTTGTGCCTTTGGTATCCTAAAGGTAGTAATTTTGACCTTGTAGGATATGCTAATGTTGATTATGCAGGATTCCTGGTTGACAGGAAAAGTAATTCAGGTATGGATCACTTTTTGGGTTCATTCCATGTGTCTTGGGCTACAAAGAAACAAAATTCAGTAGCCTTGTCTACTGCTGAGGCTGAATATGTGATTGCAGCCTCATGTTGTGCCCAGTTGTTATGGATCAAACAACAACTCACGAACTTCGGTATTGATGTGGGATGCATTGCTATTTTTTGTGATAACAGTAGTGATATTAGTATGACTAAGAACCCGGTTCATCACAAAAGGACTAAGCACATAGATGTTAGGCACCATTTCCTAAGGGATAAATATGAAAAAGGAATGATCTCAATCTAATTTTGTGTTACTGATCATCAAATTGCTGATATACTCACTAAAGCACTTGGTAGGGAGCATTTTGAGAGAAACATGTTGGAATTAGGGATGATTAAGATCACCTGATTGAGAAAAAAATATATATATAAATGAATTTTTTTTTTTGGCTAGAAAATCTTAATTAGGTACTTAATCAGATTAATAATTTCTCAACATCATGTCTTTATTGCCATACTCTTGTGCCATGTATTAATATGATTCCCTCGACACTAATAATGTTTATCTATCTTTGTAAATTGAAGCAATTTAAAGATTTCTAACAGGATGAACCTGGTTCATCTATGTTGATTCATCTGACTGACAAGGTACGTACTCTTCTCCATATATTAATTCAATTACAGTCACACGTGAGCAGGATTCTATCTATATTTGGTTCATTCCAAAGTCTTTGTACTAATCCATAAATGAACTCGTTCCAAGGAGTCACATCCATACTCAATTAGCCTAGAAATAAGGAACTCCCAACCGTCAAATCAATGACACTCCTACAACTATTAGACTTCCACTTGCATAAATTTTTTACCCATTGTATAATTAATAGCCATATCTTATAAAAGTCAATCATTACTACTATCTTCATAAAGATACCTTCAAACCAAGTTCAACTCATACTACATAACCCAAAACTTCCAACTCGTCTTTTCTTCCTAGCAATACATAAAATATATTCACTACCACCAGCTTCTTCGTCTAATTCCTCACCTAATCGTGATTACGATAGAAGACATTCTGGATTCGTCTCCAATTCTACGTCCATTTACAGTTCTGAATCACCAGAAATTACATCAACCCCTGAAAATACACCCATTCCTGAACCCACTCCAAACCCTACTCCTGCCCTCAAGAATCGTCGTGTTAAAGTTCTTGCCCGAAATCTATTACTTATGGGGCTAGGGAAAAATTCTCGGAGGATCTTATTAATGCAGACAAAGGTACTAAGTCAGATTCGTCCAGTGAATCCTTTAAATCAGCTAATGAGGAAGACGCATTTGGTTCAACCAGTTCTGAAAATGGTAATCTTGAAATCGATTCTGAATTTACTTCTGCCGATAAAAGATTCGTTTTGGTTGGGTCTGTTATTGATGTTGAAGTACCTGGAAGACAGAAGGGTGGTAGAAAAGAAAGAATTCTTTAGAGAGAGGGAAAGGAAGATGTGAGGGGATCTGGGGAGGACAGTACCACGCTGGTTATCTGTGGTCCCATTCCTGAAACTGTTTGGGAAAACGTCACTGATTTAGGGGGAAGCATAGTTGAGGAAGCTGCAGCAGGTCTTGCAAGTCTGAAGAAAGGAACATATGAAATTTGGGGAATAAACATTGGCTAAAAGGCTAAAAAAACTGGGGGAGTCCTATAACCCCAAGAGAAGAAGGAGTCAGAAGCCCAAGAAGGCAACTCACCCAGTTCCTTCAAAGAAAAGAAAAATTTCTGAAGTTGTTGATGTTCCTGCTCCAAAAGTAAGAGCTACTAGTAGTACTGTGAGAGATGAAGAATAAAAATTAGAAAAGGCTCTGAAAGAAATCAAGAAGAAGAGGGCAGCAAAAGGAAAAGAAAAAGTTGGAGAGCCTGTTGAGGCTATTGAGATTGAAGAGACTGCGTTGGACCTGGTCCAACAGTAGGAGAAGCCTGCTCCAGGTGTGGCTGAGACACCAAAACCCACAAAGGCTAAGGCTTCTTCAAAGAAGTCAGCTAGAATGTCCGTCAGACCAACAAGATCTGTTAAGAGGACCAGAGCCAAGCCAGAGAAAGTGAAAATTGTTGAGGATGATGATGCAGACTGGAGTGGAGAGGAGGAGAAGGAAATAGGAGAGGTGAGTGACAGAGTTACCATGTTTGGAAAAAGAACAATAATGAAGGGCAATTTGTTGAAGGATTTAGAGGAGCTGGAATGCAATATCTGATGGAAACTCTGGAGGTGCAAGGCTGGAAAGACCTGGTCCTTCGCATGGAAGGCAGGCTAGCAAGAGCTGAGTTGGTAGAATTCATGGGGAATGCCATTTTCAAGGAAGGCAGGGTCACCTCCATGGTCAAAGGAATTGAAGTTTCATTTGATGTTAAAGAACTGGGTGTTATTCTAAACATACCAGCTGGGGGCTATGAGGACTACACAAGGCAGAGATGGCCTTGTCTAGATGGGATGGCGCCAACAATCAACATCATCGGGTTCTTCAGTGATAGTGAGAAGGACATCGAACCCACGCCGGTTTACAAGAGTGAAATGAAGCCAGAGCACAAGCTACTCTTTGAGTTCGTCATCAAGTTCCTACTGCCTAGACAATAAAGAAGGCACATGGCAAATTATATGGATCTTACCTTGATGGAATTCTTTTACAGGGGAAAGCAAATAAATTCGTCGGATTTCATCATCCAACTCTTTGACAGAGTGGTGAATGGAACCAAAGCACACGTAATTCCATATGGCTTCATTCTGACAGCAGTGCTTGCACATTTTGGGGTTCCAGCAAAGAATGATGATATGGCTACTGCCAAAGACTATTTTTGGAAGGAAACTTTGCTTACTTGTGACTACAATGTCAATGTTCCTGTGGATGAACCTGGTTCACCTAGGAAGCAACCAGTCAACAGCAAAGTTAGAACTCTGGTGCAGGAAAACGAGATTAAGGATATGGAGATCCTTCGTTTGAAGTCTGATTGAGGTTGAAGCTGAGCGGGATGCTCTTAGGGCTGAATTAGCAAAGGAGAAAGAAAAGAATGAGGGTGTTCTTCAGCAGATGCATTCTCTCCTACAATCCAAGACCACAACCTCCGATGCACCTTCCCATTCTTAGGCTTCCCAGAGCTTCCAAAACCCCTCTTTAGACCAATTATTCAGTTTCAGTTATTTTTACTCTATTTTTTGCTCCTGGTTGGTTTGTTTTTGTTTTTCTGTATAGTGTTGATAATCGTTACTAATCAATGAAATTTGCTTCTAGTTATTGAATTCTTAGTTAGCTAACATTTATTGGCTTCATGTGTTGATTAATCATGCTTTGCACTGACAATTGCCTCAATGGCCATGAGTAATAATTAATAAATCTGGTAAGTGTATCATTTTGCAAACTTTTTTATGATGCCAAAAGGGGGAAGATATGTACTGAAATTTTTAAAAACGTTTTTTCAAAGTGCTATTTATAACCTAATGAACCTTGATTCTCTATGGTTAATGCTTAAAACCATACAAAGTGGTTGAAGTGTATACAGGATTAAGCACGGAATTTGTCATCATCGAAAAAGGGGAATTAGTTGACCCATGTCACTTCATAGTTTTGAAGATTGACAAATGGCTGTCCAGTTGAACCAGGTCCATCAGAGCACACATCTTGAACTGAATAGCTGGCACATGAACCATATATGCATAGGAGATATTTGTGAATCTGAAATATCAATGAACCAAGAGATTGTCTCCTAATGCAAAAAGCTTACGAACTGATGAGTTGATTGAAGTCGAATTCAGCAAGGAAAGTAAAAATAAAGGAAGTTAAGTTTGGCACGAACTATGTTCACCCAGGTAGAGTTGGACTAGAATTGGACGACATGCTCAAAAACTGACGCTATAAATACTTGATGTATTTCTGCTGGAATTCAACACGCACAAAAGCTGAAGTGAACCAAAATCTGAAAGCAAAGTTCCCAGAGTTATTTTGCTAGCAGAATCATTGTGCGATCCAAGTGCTACAGTTCAACTAGAAGAACCAGTTCCTTCTGATTGATTATTGTGTCTAGTTGATTGTAGTAGGAGTTTTAATATTGTATCTTTCAGCTTTCATAGAAGAAATTGTAATAGGTACGTATTATTAAAGTTAGAGTTAACTACAAAGGGATTAGAGTTAGTCCTAGGATTACAAAAGAGTTTATTTTGTAAGTCCATTTGGCTCAAAGTTTTAGTGAAGAGTTTGAGCAAATCCTACTAAGGAGTAGGTCGTGATTTTTTCACCTTTTGAGCCAGGTGTTTTCCACGTAAAAATCTCTATGTTTTTAATTTACTACTTTTTATTAGTCTGCAACAGTAGTAGTTGGAACACCAAGAAGAACCAGGTTCTTCTATTGAGACAGCACTCGAAAATTGGGTACCACACAAAGTAACCTATCTTATTGTGTGGTATTGACGTCTAAAACATCAAGACTGAATGTCCAAAGCTAATGGCCTCTCCTCTGGTAAAATGAATCTCAAACTACCTATACTCTCCACCTTTCTACTCAAGGCATCCGCAACCACATCGCCTTGTCCGAATGATAAAGGATGGTAATATTATAATCCTTTAGGAACTCCAGCCACCCGCGTTGCCTCAAATTCATATCCCTATGATTGAACAAATGCTACAAGCTATGATGATCGGTGTAAGCCTCACAGGACACCCCATAAATATAATGCCTCCAGATCTTAAGAGCATGAACTATCGCGACCAACTCCAGATCATGTATAAGGTAATTCTTCTCGTGGGGCTTCAGCTGACATGAATCATATGAAATACCTCGCCCCTCATGCATCAATACACAACCCAAACATATGTGTGAAGCATCCCAATACATAATATACATCCCTGAAACACCGATGTTGATGTCAATGCGGTCTTGAGCTTCTAAAAGCTCGCCTCGCAATCATCGGACCATCAAAATGGAGCACCATTATGGGTCAATCTAGTCAAAGGTGTTGCAATAGATGAGAAGCCCTCTACAAGCCGGCAATACTAAATTGCTAACCCCAAGAAGCTCCGGATCTTGGTCGCCGTGGTAGGACGAGGACAAATCTGAACTGCCTTAATCTTCTTGGGGTTCACCTTAATACCCTCGCCTGATACATCATGCCCCAAGAATGCTACAGAATCTAATCAAAACTCACACTTGGACAACTTAGCATATAGCTTCTGTTACCGCAAGGTCTGAAACACTACTATTAAATGATGCTCGTGTTATTCCATGCTAAGCGAGTAGATAAAAATGTCATCAATGAAGACAATTACAAACGAATCAATATATGGTCCAAATACCCGGTTCATCAAATCCATAAACGTCGCGAGGGCGTTAGTCAAATCGAAGGACATCGCTAGAAACTCATAGTGTCCATATCAAGTCCAAAAAGGCATCTTCGGAATATTCGAATCCCAAATGTTCAACTGATGGTACCCCGGTCTCAAGTCTATCTTAGAGAACACCTTGGCAC
Organism: Nicotiana paniculata; assembly: GCA_005239505.1. Classification (NCBI taxonomy): domain Eukaryota; kingdom Viridiplantae; phylum Streptophyta; class Magnoliopsida; order Solanales; family Solanaceae; genus Nicotiana; species Nicotiana paniculata. The sequence goes on from ML342594.1 coordinate 87,897, forward strand.
CCTGCAATTGGTCAAACAAATCATCAATACGCGGCAACGGGTACTTGTTCTTAATGGTAACTTTGTTCAACTGGAAGTAATTAATGCACATCCGCATAGTCCCATCTTTCTTCATTACGAATAACACTGGAGAATCCCAAGGTGACACACTCGGTCTGACAAACCCCTTTGCTAGCAAATCCTCACGATATTCTTTCAGCTCTTTCAACTCTTTCGGAGCCATGCAATACGGTAAGATAGAGATAAGATGGGTACGTGGAGCCAAATCAATATAGAAAATCAACATCACAATCTGGTCGCATGCCTGGATGATCAGAAAGAAACATATCGAAGAACTCTTGGACCACAGACACTGAATCAATTGCCAAAGTCTCTGTAGTAGTATCTCGTACATAAGCTAGATAAGCAAAATAACCCTTCTTGACCATGTGTCGAGCCTTCAGAAAAGAGATAACCTGATTAGATGCACTGACAGACAAACCCTTCCACTCCAATCTAGGCAACTCTGCCATCGCCAAGGTATTATTCTTACAATGCAAATCAGGGACAGCGTGATATGAAGACAACCCTTCCATGCCCAGGATGATCTCAAAGTCGGTCATATCGATCAATAGAAGATCCGCTCTAGTCCCAAAACCAAATAAAGTATCAATGCTGGACTGGTATATCCGATCCACAACAACAGAACCACCCACTAGTATGGACACATAAACAAGAGTACCCAAGGAATCACGAGGAACACCCAAGAAATGAGCAAACAGAGATGAAACATATGAATATATGGACCCTGGATCAAATAGCACCGAAGCATACCTACGGCTAACCGTAAGAATACCTGTGATCATGGAATCTAAGGCTATTGTTTGGTCTGGATGAAAAGTCATAGAGCCTGGGTGGAGCACCATCTGACTGGCCACCACCTATAGGATCGCCCCTACCCACCTGCCCTCCACTTCTGGATGGTCGGACGGTTGGTGTGGAAGCTGGTGCTATAATCATAGGTTGTTGATCCTACTGCACCGCCTTGCCCCGAATCTTGGGGAAGAACCTCCTCACATGACCAAGATCCCTGCATTAGAAACAACCTCTCGATACGGTGGACTACTGACCTGAACCTGACCCTGATAGCCTGAAGGCCCACTGGAGGAACCCTAAATAGCTGGTGGATAGTAGGAGCTCTCTGGAATGGTACTGAAATAGGGGTGCACTAGAGCACTCCGAGGAGGCAGCGATGCTGGATATGTGGGCCTGCTAGACTAGCCCTTCACAAATTGACCCCTGCCCCCAGCCGGGGAACCACTAAACCCTCCAGAATATTGAAACCGCTTATCCCTCGTCACCTGCGACTCCGCTGACAAAAACTCTCAATCCTCCGAGCTATCTCTATAACTAGCTCGTACGAAGTCCCCATATCAACCTCTCGGACCATAGTGGCCTTGATACTAGAGTGAAAACCTAAAACAAACCTCCACACTCTCTCTGCATCGGTAGGAAGTATCATAAGTGCATGGCAAGACAACTCATAGAATCTCGCCTCATAGTCGGTCACCGACAGCTGGCCATGTTGGAGCTGCTCAAACTGAAATCGCAACTCTTCCCTCTAGGAGGGTGGAATATATTTTTCCAAGAAGAGGCATGTGAACTCGTCCCAATTCATGGGAGGAGAACCTGTTGGTCTGCCGAGAACATAGGACTACCACCATCTATGGGCCCTACCCTCCAGCTGAAAGGTGGTAAAGTCAATCCCGTTGGACTCCAATATCCTCATATTGTGCAGTTTATCCCTGCTCCAATCAATAGAGTCCTGGGGGTCCTCATGACGCTCACCTCCAAATACATGAAGATGTAGCATAGTCCATCTATCCAACAGCTTCTGTAGCTTATCGGCCACAACTAGTCTGGGCTTAGGTATGGCTACTGCAACTGGCAGAGCTCCGCCCATGGGTAGTGTTCCCAGGATTAGATATACGTCAGTTTATGCCTTGGAGCCTGCGCGGTAGGGGTTCGTGCTCCCCCTCGCACCTGAGATGTGGTTGGGTCTACTGGATATAAACCAGCTTGAGTCATTAAATCCATGGACCACAACATACGGCCCATGACCTCCTAGAATCCCGGTACAACATGAAATCCACTGGGGCTGGATCCGTAGCGGGCACCTCGCCCTGCTCCTCAATAATAGGATCCTCTATTGGATCTAATACTGGAATAACTTGAGAAACTATAGGACACCCCCATCCTCTACCACGAGCTGGAGCCCTCCCCTGGCCTCTGCCTCGGCCTCTAGCAACAAGGAGAGTAGCTCCTCCACTGTTGAGTACATTTGTCGCGACCGTTCTCACCATCTGTGAGAGAGTAAGAGAAATATACTTAACATAAAATCAACCGCATGATAGGAGATGAAGAAAGAAAGGTTTTATAACACCTATATCCTCTCGAAGATAAGTATCTACGTCTCTGCATCGATCCGCAAGACACTATTAGGCATGTGATATTCGGCCAAAAATGCATATATTTAATTATTGTTGCCTTATATTCTAGTACTTTTAAAAATCTTTTGAGTTTTAATTACATTAATTGGTGCTTAATAATATATTTTAACTATGTAGGAATAAATCGGTGTGAAGATAAAGATATTTGGAGCAAAATTGAATAAAACGCGAAAGAAAAAATATGGAAATTAAAGGAATATAAAAAGACGAGAAAATGGGGGTACACCCTTTGGTATTTGTCCCCCTAGTGGAAGACAAACGAAAAGTAACTAAGTCTCAAAGGCAAACAAAGTACTTCGAATTGAAAATGGCAAAATGTTACTGGTTTCAGGGCTAAGTCCAGCGTGACGGGTTGCCCTGGACGCTGTGTTGCGGAGGCTTTTCCTAGTTTGCTCGGGACAAGGTTATTTCGACCCTCCACGGTCCCAACTCGTATAAAGAAGTTCTAAACCTATTTTGGAGGATATCTAAGATATTTTGAAGGAGAAATCACATGGGGGAACACAGGCCACGCTTGGGTGCTGCATGAACATTGTAGTTTGAAGCTTGAATTGTTCTTCTTATTTTATCATATTGGTTTATTTATTAAATCTTGCGTTTAATTATTTGATTGCTTGATCACCAATTTAATACTATATATGAATCTAGGATTGAACTCATGAGAGGGAATTTTAGATTGCAAATAAGATTGAATAGAGCAAGATCTTGAACTCGAGCATCGGGAATGGATTTGCGGTTAGGATAGGAATATAACTAATTTCCTTGCTTGGTTATTATACAAGAATATTAATGTGTCCTTGTTAATCCTGATTCCATAGAATATAGGTGTTAGGTTAACTTTAATAGGCGATTAGTACTTTGGGAGAAGGCTACGAGCAATATTAACCATGTCAACCAATAAACCAGATAAATTAATTATACGATTTAAGTGGAAAACACAATCGAATTGTTAGCTAAACCATAGCTCTAGAATATTTTCTCCCATTTAATTCATCTCTAATATTTCATATATGTTTCCTTTTCATAGTTTACTATTCTAGATTAATTTTAGTTAAATATTTATTCTTTAGAAAATCGCTTGAATAGATTAATTGTTTGGGTTTAATTTAATTGATAGTTAATCACAAGTCCTTGTGGGTAAGATATTTGGACTACAATCCTATATTACTTGTACGGCCACGTATACTTGCGTGTGCGTTTGGGAGCAATAAGTTTTTTGCGCCGTTGCCGGGGACTTAGAAATTAACTATTCTACTACAGTAGATTTTTACTTTTTATCTTTTTAAGTTTTTAATTTTAGTTTAGTGTAGTTAGTATTACATTTTTTCACATGGCATCTTTGAACGAAAAAGTGGTGGGATAGTAAGTATTCTTATTTTTGTGATCCTTGTCCATATTGTAAACGACCCCACTTGTGGCAATATTGTAAAAATATTCCCAGGACCGAGTTGTGTGCACCGTCTCAATCATGTACTATTTGTGGTGGTAATTAGAATAATTATCGTAAGTGTTGTTATCCTACTCCAATCCATTCTTATGTTGATTCTAATAATTCTTGTGAGTTTGATAGGAGTAACGGATTCGATGATGTGGACCATGATGTTCGTATTCTTTATATGCACAGAAAATTATTAGAGGAATATGGAGGTTTCCGTGAGAAAATTACAAATGGGAGCTGAACTAGGACAAGAGATGGACCAATTTGGCAGTTCTATTCGCGACTTGGAGGCTCAATTGAGTGCAAAGGTTGATGCGTGTAACGCCCAACAATTTAGTGATGAGTTGTGTGAAGTTGAAAAAGATCTTCTAGGCCAAATCGAGGAGCTAAAATTATAATACCAATCATTAGACCATGTTCTTGTGGATGATGCTGAGGTTGAGGATGTCTATATTAACGAGGATTTCAAAATTAATGCAGTTTTGCAGTTTAGGCGTGTTGGTCCTCATTCTAAACATTTTTCTACATTATGTTTGGATGGTTAGATGGAGATCGATCCTTTATAGAGATGTATAGATGAAGAACAAAGCTCATACATTCTCAAATATTCAATGCCTAGGAGATAAAACGACAACCCTCACTTAAAGGACAAGAAGTGCAAGATGCGACATTGTTTACTTGGTTCTTTTGTATTCACACCACCGCCCCAAGAACGTGATAGAAAAATTGACGCAAAATTGAGGTCACAATTTATATCTTCAAAGTGGAAGGAAAAGTGGTGAAACTAGTTGCGTCGTACCGCGACATTAAATAAAGCGCTTGCTAGGAGGCAACCCAATTTTATTTTTCTTTTTATTTTTGTATAAATTTTTTTATTAATGTTGTGTTACCGTTGTAGTGTTTTTTTATTTTATAGGACTAGGAGCATGAACTCAAATCCAATAGTCATGTGAAAAAGCGAGCAAGTGGTTGGAACTGAGTTTGAGGTACCAGCACAAAGGACTATCCTAGAGAGAAATCTGAGTATCCCGTGAGCTGCTAATTCTTCGGCCTTTGGCCTACCAGGGAGTCTCTTTTACCTTCTTGTTACTTTCAATGTGCATTGAGGACATTGCACAACTTAAGTGTGGGGTGAGGAGATTGTTTGTGTGATTTTATGTGCTAACCTAGCTTAATTGTAGTATTTTTTTTTCTTAGAGTAGTGGTTTTTGTGGGGAAAAAGCGAAAATTTGATTTATTTTTTTATAGAAATTTGTATTTTTTGCGACGATGGATTTTGTGGCCAGCTCTCTTAAGGGATTAAGGTCCAATAAAAAAATTCAAAAATATTTTTTTCTTTTTCTTGTTAGTTTTAGTTAGATAATAATCCCTCTTCGTTTTCCTTTTTGCATCGGTTCTTTTCCAGGGGATGTAACTTGAACCGATAATTTTTTTTATTTTTAGGATTAATTTTTTTTCTTAAGAGTGGTAAAAGAGAGAGAAGAAAAACCTTTATGACTTGTTTGATACTAGCATATTTAGGCCTGAGCTTGATTAGTACTTTTCTCTGAGTGCTTGAGTGATGAATAAAATAGCACACCTTCTGACTCCTAAGCTCAGGGTTGTGACTTTTTCTATAAGAGAGCAATTGCAGTAAAATAAACACCCCAAAACCATAAAGTCTACTAGCATGTGTTCCAAGACCTGGTGTCACAAGTATATGAGCAACTAGTAGTATATAAAAACTGTAAACCACTGTCTGAAATAGAGTAGACAAAAAAATAAATGCAAAAGAGAGACTCCGAGGGGGCTACAGAACAGACTCGGAAAGCAGCTCACCACTAAGCCTCAGGGTATCGCGGATGCGCACCGGGATGACTGCTAGATGCACCTACCTCAGATCATGCAAGATTAGGGAAAAAGTATAGCCAAGTACATAACAACTTATACCCAGTAAGTATCCATTATAACCACAAAGATGTAGTGACGAGGGGTCGACATCGACACCTAATATGGGATAACAATAAAATATAGGAATTCTAAAAAGGCATGGAATATGTGAATAACTATATTAACACAATAGCAACAGTGATTAGATGATTCTTTAACTAGTTACAAATTCCAAAAGTCTTCCACTAACACATACTTCCAAATAAATTCCGAGCAATTAAATAAATTATAACTTCTCAATTCATGAAAAATAATATCATGTGTATTCGGGATCCAAGCATTAACACGCACGATTTATGCCGAGGTCGTACCCCCAATCCAGAATAATGTGCACATTGTCGAGGGTCGAGCGGCACGAATCTTAGATGCATCTATTCTACTGTCGAGGCTTTCGGCCCGCTCCACAACAAGAGGGAATACTTTATGAACATCCGATTTAAAATCTATTACAAGGCTAATACACAAAGAAGAACAATTTCTATTAACTGTCAAGTAACCCGCCAAAACTCAAGTAAGTGAAATTCGGTCTTTATAAATCCTTTATCAAGTTTAAATATAGTTAATGCACTTTAATTAACAAGAATGGTGCAAACATTACAAGTATTTCATGATTTTTGTCATAAAATACACAGACTTAAGCATAGTTAGTAGCTACGCACGGACTCTCGTCACCTCGTGCGTATATAGCACCAACAATTAGAAGCAAATAGTAATTTAAATCACCAATGGGATAAATTCCCTCTTACAAGGTTAGGAAAGAGACTTACCTCGTCTCAAATCTCACTTTGCGGCCACAAATTCACTCTAAGGCCTCAATTTAGTTCTAAACAATCTGAAGCTACTCAAATGTAATATAAAATGATTAATATACGCTAAACGTTTAATAATTTAGCTATTAGAGTAAATACCCAACCCAAATTGGAAGCTTCCTAAAATTCACCCAAGGCCCACGTGCCAGGATTTCAGAAATTTTTTAAAAGAATTGTTACCCATAAACTCACGAACTCATATATTTAATTTTCACCCAATTCCATAATCATTTTTGTGGTTAAATCCAATTTTTATCAAAACCAAGGTTTTACCACAAAACCCCCACTTTCAACCCTTTATATGCTAAGAATATACCAAAAATACATGTATTAAACTCATCTCATGTAGAAATCACTTACCTCAAAGTGCTAGGTAAAAATCCCTCCTCAAAGAGCTCCAATATCGCTCAAAGGATGAGATAAATGAGCTAAAAATGCTTAAGTCCCGACATTACATAACCTCACTGACATTTTTCGCTTCTGGGAATCCTGGGGCACATCTGCAGCGCCTACCTACGAAAACTCCATATCCGGTACGGTCCTAGCACAGGACACCTGACCTCGCTTCTACGGACGATCTCCCGCTTCAATGGAAGTTGCGCCGCACCTGCGGTCGAGGTCTGGACAATCTCTTCTCGTATCAGCGACCCTTCTGTCGCAGATGTGAGGCCGCTTCTGCAGTACACTGACCACTCGCCCAAATCCGTATATGTGGTTAAAGCTCGCACCTGCGACCAAAATCTCGCAGGTGTGGTCGCACCAGAACTGGTGCACCAGCAGCTCTTTCAAGTTCAAACTTGATCCGCGCATCATCCGAATATCACCCGAGGCCCTCAGGGCCTCGCCCAAACATACCAACAAGTTCATAAACATAAAATGGAATCCCTCTCACCATCCAAACACGCAAAAAAACATTAAAACTAAGAATCACAACCCAAAACCAAATAGAATCAACTTATGAACTTTAAGTTCTTCCAACTTACTCCAAATGCGCTGAATCATACATAAACTACTGAAAATGACACAAAAAATTGCATGCAAGTCTTAAATAACCATACATAGCTAACCCCAGGCTCGAAATCCCAAACGAACCTCGATAATGCCTAAGCCAACTTCAAACCAAATTTAAATAACTTAAAACCTTCAATGTGCCAACTTTAAACTTTATGCACTGAAACGCTCTCGGGTCATCCAAAATCCGATCCGAACATACGCCAAAGTACAAAATCATCATATGAACCTATCAAGACTATCAAATCCAGGTTCTGAAGTCGTTTAATAGAAATGTTGACCCACATCAAACTTAACCTTTTAAAGCAAATATTAAGGAACTAAGTGTTCTAATTTCAACCCGAACCCTTCAAAATCCGAACTAATCATCCCCGCAAGTAATAAATAGTAAAATCACATAAAGGGGTCTTATTAAGGGAACGGAATTCTATAAAGAAAAATGAACGGTCCGGTCTTCACAAATCCGATCACAAATAATAAATATGCCCGTGTATACACTTGTCACCTCGTGTATATGTCGTTCTGTATAACATAAGGTTAGACAAGATACTTACCTCAATTAAGCCAAATCAATATTTTAAAATGATTTTCCTTTAAAAATTTCCTCCGTCTGGTTCAAATCTTGCAAAAAACAACTCAATAATATCAAACACTACAAGATAAACTAATTTCATTCGATAAAGTTTTAATCATTACCCAATTTCCAAAAAGTCAACTCCGGGCCCGTTTGGTCAAAACCTGAGTCGATGGGTAGATTTCGACTACCCATAATTCCACAAGTTCAAATACATGATTAGTTTTCAAAACTGAGTCCAAATTGACTCTCAAATCTCAAATTCTCATTTTTAGAAAAATTTATCAAAACCCCACCTTTTACTCATGGATTCATCAATTAAATGATAATCGGAGACGAAATCAATGAAAAATAATCGAGTTCAAGTCAAATGATTACCCAATACAAGTGGATAAAAATGCCGCAAAATTGCCTTGAACCAAGCCCCCAATCTCAAAATATGAAATAATGATTCTCTGTCCCAAAATCCCTATAATTACCCGGCCAATCATTTTTAGTGCTTCAGCCATGTTTCCCCTATTTTATTCTTAGCATATGTGTATTTTTGGTTGTGTGACATGGCGAGGTGTTTGATTTAGTTTCGAGGAAGTTTTTGAGTGAATTGGGACACTTAATCCCAAGGTTGGAAGCATTAGTTGAAAGAGTAGGCCGGAATTTAACTTTTGTGTAGAAGACATCGAAATGGAGTTTTCATGGTTCTAATGGCTTTATATCAACTTCATATGGTGTTTTTGTACTTAAGAGTATGTCTGAATTTGGATTTAGAGGTGCGTAAGTTGATACGATACTTTTCGGAGAAAATTGGAAAGTTATTGGGTTTGACGGAGAATTGTCTTTGTTGATATCAAATTTGGATTTTTGTTTCAGGAGTTGGAATAGGACCGTTACATCATTTGGTACTTGTATGCAAAATTTAAGGTCATTCAGGGTTGGTTTGATGTGATACGACATGAGTTTTGGAAGTTGGAAGTTCATTAGTTCCTTAGGGATGAATCGTGGGGCGATTTGTAGTTTTGGTGTTTCTTTTTTATATTTGAGTCTTCGAGTAGGTTCGTGTTATGTTTTAGGAATTTTTTGGTATGTTTGGATGGGTTCCTATAGGCCCCGAGTGTGTTTCGAATGAGTTGTCGATCATGTTTTGGACTTATTGCACTACTGATGATTCAGGCTTCTGGTGTTTTTACATCTACGGATGGGCTGCAGATGCAGCCATTTTGTGCTCAGATACTCTATAAGGTGAAGTCTGGATGGGAACGCAGGTGCGAGGGTATTGCCCCATCTGCGACCCCGCACATGTGGACGATTGGGCGCAGAAGTGGACTTGGATGGAGGTTTGGGAAGTTTGCATATGCCGTAGTTGGATCACAAAATCGGTCCCCCAAGTGCGGAGGAGGGACCACAGGTTCACATGGTTGGAAGAAGGAGGGAACTCATATATGCGAGCTTGAGACCACAAATTCGGAACCACAGATGTAGAATCACTAGCACACTTTTATATTCGAAGGGTTTAATTGTTTTTCTCATTTTGGGAGTTGTGGAGCTCGGCTAAGGTCGATTTCTGAGAGACCTTTCGCTACAATTGAAGAGGCAAGTGAAGTTTATCCAATTTTTATGATAGACATTTATTACCCGTGGATTATTACGTGTAGTTTATGTGAATTTAAGGTAAATTTTGGGGATTTTAGACTATGTTATTAGATATATAGATTTGATGATTTGAGGGTCGATGATGGAATTGCATGAAACACATATATTTGGATTAGGAATCGGAATGGGTGTTCGGAATTTGTGTGTTTGAGCGGGTTCAGGGTGCAGGCCTAGGGTTGACTTCTTAGCATGACTTTCTGATTTTGATTAAGTATCCTAGCTTTATTGTTTGGGATTATTTCCTATAGCATCTATTTATGATATTAAGTTGTTTTTGTTAGATTCGAGTCACTCTTAAGCTGATTCGCATGGGAAAGGCTTTTTGTAGTATTAATTTGTGCGTTTTGAGGTAAGTAACATATCTAACCTTGGATTTGAGGGTAAATATCCCTGGGAACTATGTTATATGAAATATATTGGGGTGACGCACGCGCTAGGTGAGGGGAATGTGTGCGTGCACCGGAGTATTCATGATTTGAGGTGGTTTTTAGACTATTATGGGATTTGTTTGTGCATCACGCCTCGTTATATCAATGTTTTCTAAACATGTATGATTATTTAAGTTCTGATTCATGTGAGAAATCATGTCTAGGCTATGTGTTATTTGCTTAAAACATGATAGGGCTATTCTTGTTGTTTATGAGCTATTTGCCTTAATTGTACACATACTCTCAGTCATGATGCTATATTCTTGTATGATATCTCCGTCTCATTACTTTCTTATTTGATTCCTCAAATGTTGTTGATGCCTCATATGTGTAACACTATCGAATTGAGTACTCTAAGATGTGGTTAACTGATACTTGAGCAGTTGATGACTGAGCTTGGGCCATATAGCCAATTTGATATTGATATTGAGGTGACGCGTACGTAGGCTCATATTGGTCTAAGTGTGTCATTGATTTTCGGCAGCGCATGCACCAGGCCACACGATTGGGATACGTGATTTTGTTTAGCGCATGGACTAGGATCCGCTCCTCTGCAGTCTGATATTATAGTGAGAACATGCACAATAATATATACATGTATTTTGGTGAGGGGAATTTATGCCAAGAACCCATACAGGGCTAAGTGTAGTTGTTTGTGATGATGAAGGGTCTTGTGCCAGGCACCGTGAGCGTGATAAGTGTTGTTATTCTTGATGGTGTCATTCCGATGATATTGAGTGACATGTATATTTGACATGTAGGCATATAAATGTACCTTCCCCATACTAGGTGGTAGATGAAATATTAAATTTGTGTCGGGCTTCAGTTGTTCTACTTGGAAAGCATACCTAAATTTCTGTAATGTGAATGAGTTGAACATGATATCATTGAGTATTTATTTATACTGTTTACTTTCTATCCTGAGTTGTTACTGATTATTGATATTGGTCACTGACTATTTCTTCTAAGCATGCACTGCTTTCAGCCCAAGGTTAGGTTTGTTATTGTCGCGACCAGAACTCAACATGTTGTGATGGTACCTATCACAAAACTAGGCAAGTCGACGATCACAAATAACCACACATTTTGAAATTAAAAATATGATGAAATAATCTTAACGGTGAAAAATCTCATAAATAACAGATAGGAAAATACCGCGACTAAATACAAAATCCCCCAAAATCCGGGTGCCACTGAGTACATGAGAAACTAAATGACAATACAGTCAAAACATCAAAATAATTGTCTGAAGAGGTTGACAATGCTAAAAAAACTGGGAAAAAAAAGGAGAGTCAAGGTCTACGGACGCCAAAGTAGCTACCTCAAAAATCTCCAAGCAGGAAGTGCTCCAAGTCTAGCAACCACTGTGCCCAGAAGTACCTGGATATGCACACGAAGTGCAGAGTGTAGATGAGTACAATCGACCCAATATACTCAGTAAATAATAGGACTAACCTTGGGCTGAAAGTAGTGACGAGCTCAGATAGGTACAGTCCAAATCCAGATAATAACGTTAGAGATAAGGCAGGAAAATGACAGTAATAACTCAGACAAAATATCATAATTAGTTGTGCATAGTATAGAAAAGTAGACAGGCTTTCAAGTTCAATAGTTTAGGCACAATATTGATAAAGTATGCCAAGTATAGCTAACTTGAGGAATATTACATCTCTATGTCCACATGTCAAATATGCATGTCACCTGTAATGCAACACAGTGATGAACTCATAAACCCATGCTCTCGGTGTATTCAACCTCACTCAGCACGCTCAATCACTCAACACTCCCAATCACTCGGCACTCACACTCAGCACTCACCAGCACCTGTGTTACTGCTAGTTCATCACACTCAGGAGGGGCGAATAATTCCCAAGCGCTAATATAAGCCAACATGGCATGTTGCGACGTGCAGACCGATCCCATCATTAATCAATAAATCCTATCGCGGCTTGCAACCCGATCAATAAATATCACTCATAATCAGGCCCTTGGCCTCACTCAGTCATCAATCTCTCCAGTTTCTCGGGCTGACAAATCTCATGAGTATCGGCTCAAACAATGATAATATGATGTAACAACAAATGGTAGTAGAGGTTGAGATATGATATACAAATGATAGATAAGACTGATTACATAATTGCAATTTAAGCAAATAATTCAACAGTAGAAATGACCTCCATGGGTCCCAACAGAATAAGTATATAGTTTAAACACCCCTTATAACATGGATTGCAACTCATTTTCTCTTACACATGGACATTAGATGAAATAATCACAAGATTCGGTAATTACACAGTCCCAGGGAATCAACCGAGTAACAATTACTAAGGTGCATGCCCACACGCCCGTCACCTAGCATGTGTGTCACCTCAACACCAACCACATAACACGTATTTCAGGGATTCATACCCCTAGAACCAAGTTTAGAAGTTAACTCAATCCTTTCAAACCTCGACTCCAACAAGCCCTTGCCTCGCGAATCGGCCTCTGAACTACTCAAATCTATCCAGAAACAACTCAATACAATCTATTCAAGCTATAGGAATCGATTTCATATGATAAAGATAAATTCTTTAGCATAAATTCAACCCCGGGACCACATCTTGAAATATGACAAAATTAACAAAATCCAAACTTCCATTCAATAACGAGACCAATCATACTAGAATTAGTCAATTCCGATATCAACTCGACCTTCCAATCCTCAAATTATGGCCTATGACGTTTCACAAGTTTTCTCCATATTTTTCTAACCCAAAACACTAATTAAATGTTAAAAACAATGGGATTCATGTATAACAACAAAAATCGAGTTAGAATCACTTACTGTAATCAACTCCTTGAAAATCCCATCAAGAATCTCCCAAGTTCGAGGTCTCTAGCTCAAAATATGAAAAATGGGTTCAAATCCTCGATTTGAAATTTTATAATTGATGTCCTGAGGTTCCTCTTCGCGATCGAGGAAAGTTCCTCGAGAACGCAAACAACAAAATAATGATGCCCTAAAATATGACCTTCACGAATGTGGCACACCAGCTGCGAACGCGATGCGCAGGAACTCCAAGCTATGTGATTGCGAACCTCTTCACGCGATCGGGAAGAACAAATGCGTGACTTCCAGGCCACCCTATTACTTCTTCGCGAACACGGTACCTCCCTCGCGTTAGCGTAGTGGAACTGACCAAAGCTTCACGATCACAGACAAACTCTCACGAACATGTACAACACATTAACATGTTGCCCAAATAACCCTTCACGATCGCGAACCTTCCCCAGCGATCGCGAGTAAGAAAACTAGACCTGAACATCAGCAATCCCTAAAAGTCTAAAATGAAGCCGAACTTGATCCAAATCACATCTGAGGCCCTCGAAACCCCATCCAAACATACTCACTAGTCCTAAAATGTGATACGAACTAAGTCGAGGCCTCAAATCACATTAAAACATGAATCGAACCCCAACTCAAGCCTAATGAACTAATGGATTTTCAACTTCTACAATCGATGCCGAAACTTATCAAACCAACTCCGATTGACCTCAAATTTAGCACACAAATCATAAATGACACAACAGGCCTATTCTAACTTCTGGGACCAAAATTCGAGCATGGTAAACACAAAGTCAACTCTCGATCAAACTTCTCAACTCCCCAAACTTCAACTTTTTCCAATTCAAGCCAAAATCACCTACGGACCTCCAAATCAATATCTGAAAACACTCCTAAGTCCAAAATCACCATAAAGACCTATCGGAGCCATCAAAACTCTATTATGGATTCGTCTACACATAATTCAATATCCAGTCAAGTCTTTCAACTTAGGCTTCCAAAATTGGGACTAAGTGTCCCAACTCATTCCGAAATATCCCGGGAACTAAACCAACTACCCCGACAAGTCAAATAACAATAAGCTAACATGGAATAAGCAATAAATGGGGAAACGGGACTACAATACTCAAAACGATTGGCCGGGTCATTACATTCTCCCCATTTTAAACAAATGTTCGTCCTCGAACGGGTCTAGAATGATACATGGGGTCTCAGTTAGGTGTGTATATCTACTCTGCAACTCTTACTTAGTCTCCCAAGTATCCCCCTTGAATGGAAGACCTCTCCAATACACCTTCACTGAAGCTATATTTTTTTTACCTCAGCTTTTGAAACTGCCGATTCAAAATAGCCACTGGCTCCACATCATAAGTCGAATCCCCATCTACTTGAACTGTGTTGAAGTCCAAAACATGCGGCGGATCACTGAAATACTTCCGGAGTATTGAAACATTAAACACTGGGTGAAAACTCAATAGACTAGGCGGTAATGCAAGCTTGTAAGCTACCTCTCCAACCCTCTCAAGCACCTCAAAAGGGCCAAGATATCGAGGGCTCAACTTGCCCTTATTCCAAACCTCATTAAACCTTTCAATGGGCGATGAGAAATACCTTCTCCCTACCATGAAGTCAACATCACAAACCTTCTAATTGACATAACTCTTCCGTCGAGATTGCGCCAAGTGAAGCCAATCCTGTATAAACTTAACCTTTTACAAAACATCATGAACCAATTTAGTACCAAATAGCCTAGCCTCACCCAGCTCAAACCAACCAACCGTAGATCGGAAATGCCTCTTATACAAGGCCTCATATGGACCCATTTGAATACTCGATTGGTAGCTGTTGTTGCAGGAAAATTCCGCAAGCGGCAGAAGTTGATCCCAAGAACCCAAAATCCATGACACAAGAGAGCAGCATATCGTCTAATATTTCAATGGTGCGCTCGGACAGTCCGTCTGTTTGAGGGTGGAATGATGTACTCAACTCAACGTGTGTGCCTAACTGTCGTTGCGCTACTCTCCAAAAATGTGATGTGAATTTCATGCCATGATCTCAAATGATGGACACAGCACACCGTGAAGGCGAAAAATCTCGCGGATATAGATCTCAGCCAACCGCTCTGAATAATAGGTAGTCCCAGCTGGAATGAAGTTCACGAACTTAGTCAACCGGTCAACAATCACCCAAATAGCATCAAACTTCTTCAAAGCCCGTGGGAGCTCAACTACGAAGTCCATGGTGATATGCTCCCATTTCCACTCAGGAATATCAAGTCTCTGAAGCAAACTGACCCGTCTCTGATGCCCGTACTTCAGATGGTGACAATTCTAGAACCGAGCTACAAAATCCACTACGTCTTTCTTCATCCTCCTCACCAATAGTGCTGCCTCAAGTCATGTCATTCGACTGTCACGTGTTTCCACCAGAGTCATAACTACTAGTCCTACACAAGAATCAACTCATGTAGCCCATCCACATTGGGCACACAAATTCGAACCAACATCCACAACACCCCATCATCCCCAATAGAAGCCTCATTGGAATCACCGTGTTGAACTGTGTCCTTAAGTACAAGCAAATGGGGGTTGTCATACTGACACTCTCTAATGCGATCATATAAGGAAGACCGAGAAAACACGCAAGCTAGAACACGGCTAGGCTCCGAAACATCTAACATAATGAACTGAATGGCCAAGGCTTAAACATCAAAGTGGTCACTCACTAATAGGACTGTATGCAAGCCTACCCATACTCATTACCTTTCTAATCAAAGCATCGGCAACCATATAGGCCATCCAGGGATAACACAAAATGGTAATATCATAATCCTTTAACACCTCCAACCATCTCCGTGTTACATCTTGAGCTTCTCGTACGTTAAAGATTCGTCTTCAGTTAATTGACATAGACTCGTGGATGAGATTATCTTGAGGTTAGAATATTTATGATATTTATAACAAGCGATAAGTAAGTTTCATAAAGGATAAAGGGTACACGAATTAAATATAATGAGTTTCGTTGAACATTGTCGATTTGGGAAACAAATATGGTCCATACTATAATACCCGGTATTTGTGGATTACTGCCATACAAGGTACTACATGACCATGATAGTAAGGTGTATAAGGTATGTCGCAATTAACGTGTGTTAAAGGATTGTCAAGAGAATCGACTCAGGTATGTTAAGGCTAAGCCCTTCCTGCATTTTGGCATGATCTCATAATTACACAAGTTTGATAACGAGGCATAAAGAAAATTTTATATTCCTGAATTTATGTACATTTTTCTAGTCTCAAGTTACAGTAGTCTCCCTTATCGGGACTTTATAGTCAATTGAGTATTGTCTTCTTCCAGTCAAGAGAGCATAGAATCTATATATACAGGATTACAGTATTTTTTTGGTTACCATCGAGCTATAATGAATGGGCAGGCCCCTATTGGGAAACCTCTGATGAGATGGTAAGTTATACACTGAGCCTACTGTGGTCGAGCGCCTATGAGCGAGCCCAGTGGGCCAAGATACAGATCCTAGTATGGCTGAGTGCCTATGAGCGAGCCTACTATAGAAGAGCAGTATACATATATATATATATATATATATATCTTTATAGGGTCGGACAACTATTTTACTTACTATATTAGAGTTTAGTCAATATCAACAGGTAAGTATATGTTCAGATTATCAATTTAGTTTCAGCTTTCAGTATATTGTCTTAGATACTCGGTACATTATTTCATGCTGACGTCCCTTCTGGGGACACTGCATTTCATGTGTGCAGGTTCAGATAGATACACAGGTAGACCTCCTCAGTAGGTGTTTCCCGAGTTCAGCTTTATTGGTAAGCTCCATGTCCTTCGGATTTGTCAGGTCTAGAAGTTTTGTGTACATTTGTGATATGTAGATAGGTTATGGGTAGGTCGGGGCCCTGTTCCGATCACAGTACATCCATCAGCGGAGGCTTGTAGACATATCATGTCAGTTAGTGCAATATGTTGGACTTATAGGCCCTGTACGTATATTTTTTTGGCTTGTCAGTTATATCGATTATCACAACCTTTCCGGCTGCTTTATGTTAACATTTAGTCAGCGTTAGTCTCCATTCGGTTTTATAATTTGTTTCGCAAATTGCCTTGCAATGTGGCCCCTGTCCAAAGAATGAAAATGTCCAGAATTTCTGAGTCGCAACTGGGTACGCAAGGATATATGAGGCACCGGGTACCGGTCTCGGCCCCAGGCTCGGGGCGTAACAGAAGTGGTATCAGAGCAGTTCTGTCTTGGGGAGTCTACAAGCCGTGTCTAGTAGGGTATTGTTTATAGATGTGTGGTGCACCACATTATATAAGAAAGGGACTACTGGGCATTTAGGATTTGGTTACCTTTTTTTCAAATCTAAATCGCGATGTAGAGCTAAGTTATAGGAAATTTGAAATAAACTTATGCGTTGGCGTTTGCATGCACAGATGACAGTAACTAGGAAAACTACGCTAGCCAAAGGAGAGAAACAGCAGTAGGTGAGGGGACTAGCAGGGTACCCCTAGTGGATGGGGCCCAATCTAAGGCCGAGGGAGAGACCCCTACCCCGCTATTACCGGCTCCTCCTCCACCAGAGGAGATTCCTAGGGAGATCGCACATCCAGTTCCCCATCCGCTTCCATCAAATCAGAACTTGAGGAGTGCGGTGAATTTGTTGACACAGTTGGTAGCTACCTAGCATCAGGCTACCGCATCCGCTAGTGTAGGATCTTCTGAGAGGTCTGGGAGTTAAAAGCTCTGAAAGTTTATTGCTTTGAGTCCCCCAGATTTCAGGGGGACAGATCAGAGGGAGGACCCACAGGATTTCATAGATCAGCTTCACAGGATCTTTTGGGTTACGCATGCCACGGAGAAAGAGGCAGTTGAGCTAGCAGCTTTTCGACTCCGAGATATAGCCATCCTTTGGTGCGAGGGATGGGAAAGGTCCAGGGGACGTGATGCACCTCCAGCTATTTGGGAGAATTTTTAAATGCCTTCCTTGACTAGTACTTACCATGGGAGATCCGACAGGCTCGAGTCGATCAGTTTCTAGATCTCAAGCAGGGGAATATGAGTGTTCGAGAGTATAATCTTCGTTTTGACTCATTGGCAAGATATGCACAATCCATAGTTGCTACTATGCGGGATAGGATCCACAGGTTTATAGCAGGGTTGGCCCCAGAGTTGACCGAGGCATGTGCCACCGCTGCATTGCAGGATAATATGGATATCTCGCGGATTCAAGCATTTTCCCAGAATATAGAAAGGGGTAGGAGTCAGAAGTAAGGTACGGAGAGGACTGAGTCAGGGCAGCATAAGAGGATGAGATTTGCCAGGTCTCAGGAGCAGTCTCAGGGTAGTGATAGGCCCCAGTACTTCAAACGGACGCCTAGGCCTCTGCCACCTCAGTTATAGGGTTATAGGTATGACCATTACACTCAGTCAGGACCAGGTGAGAGCTCTCAGAAGTCGGATTTGCACTGACAGTGAGGTTCAGGGCACACTTGGGTTATGGTTATGGCTTGGTGCAGCTTGTTCAGATTATCCAGTGTATGGATATGAGAATTGGGTCTTATAATGAATTTCGGATGTTGGAGATGGGGTTCCAAGGTTTATGGACTATGGTTGAAGGAATAATCTTCAATTATGTTGAGTCGACAAACTTATATGGATTGGGGTGGCATGATATCACCCCCCGAGTATGTGCATGGTAAGGTTATACAGTGATTTGATGGCTTTGGAACAACTTCTGGCACGTTCGAGGATGAACGTATTTTAAGTGGGAGAGAATGTAGCAACCAAATAATTCCTTTTGAGCATTTGCATTTCGTTCAGCTGTTTGAAGTCTTGAGTAGCTTCATAAGATGTATTATGACTTGTGTGAATCGTCGATTTTGGTTTCCACGTGATTCAAAATTGATTTGGAATAAAGAATCTCATGTTAGAAGCCTTAAGATGGAAAAGTTGACCAAATTTGATTTTTGTGTATTTGAAACCGGATCGGAGTTTTGATGGTCCTTTAGGTCCATATGGTAATTTTGGACTTGGGCATATGCTCGGATTTGCATTTGGATATTTCTAGAAAGCTTCGGCACTATTTGGTGAAAGTTGGAAATTTGAAGCTTTGGAATGTTTAAAAGTTTGGCCGAGAGTTGACTTTGATGATGTTGGGTTTGAATTATTTTTTCGGGATTTGAAATAGGTTCGTTATGTCATTTAGAACTTGTTTGCAAAATTTGAGGTCATCCAAGTCGAGTTGATATGGTTCGGTACGAGGTTTGGAAGTTGAAAGTTCAAAAGTTCATTTACTTTGATTTGAGGTGTGATTTATGATTTTGATGTTGTTATGTGTAATTATAGGCCTCGAGTAGGTCTGTGTTATGTTTTGGTACTTGTTGGTATGTTCGGACGGTGTTCCGAGGGTCTCAGGTGACTTTCGAATAGATTTTGGGCCATGCTGTTATTATTGGTTTATGTTGTTATCTGTTGCTTCTGGTATTCTCCGTGATTGCAAAGTGTATTTTGGTTTGCTGTGAATTTGTTCTTCGCGGACGCGATATATGGAACGCGTTCACAAAAGGTAAGTTGATTGTGTTCCGCGTAGCGATGCAGTCTCGTGTTCCTGTTGTGGAGCTGGGAGTTGGAGGTCATGCATTCACGTTCGCAAAGTACTTGCTGCGTTCACGAAGGTCTAGGTCTGTTGTGCATCGCGTTTGCGATGTCTCGCAAACGTGTAGGCTCATTTTCTAGCAGTGCGGCTTTTTGTTCTTCGTGAACACGAGAGTCCTTCCGCGTTCACGAAGTGTATACCTGGAGCAGTGTATAAGGTGATCTGTTTCGAAGGCTTTGCTCATTTTATCACATGTTGAGTTGGGAGCTCGTATTTGGATGATTTTGGAGGCAATTTTAACCACTTGGATTGGGGTAAGTGGTTACTACTCAGTTTTGATTATATTTCATGAATCTGTCTTCGATATGGGAATTTGGATTATGAATTTTAAAGAGAAATTGGGGGTTTTTTTTTGTATTCCTAAAGTGTATTTTTGAGTTTTGAACATCGATTATGAGTCGGACTTAAGTGATATTAATATGATTGTACTCGTAACTGAATGAGTTGTCGAATTTTGTGAGTTTTGTCGGGTTCCGAGGTGTAGACTCGGGTTTGACTTTTTAGTTGACTTTGAGTTATTAATTAAAGATTTGACCTTTATCATTTGGGTTGGTTTCCTTTGGCATTATTAGATGTATTTGAGTTGCTTTTGGATAGTTTTGAGTCGTTTGGAGGTGCAGACCTAGTTTTGAACCATGTTTGATGTTACGAAGAAGTTAATTCCTTGAATAAACTTAGAAATTGTTATTTTGTGATGAAATTACCAATTTGAGCTATGATAGAACACTTTGCACATGCATGCACTTTAGCATGTCACTTATACCAGTACAGGAGCATGAAATCTTATATTCGTTGATCACATACATGATTTCTAGTATGTTTGCTTCTGTGTGATATGATTTGCAATGGATGCTTGTGACCACAGTGGGCGGATGTGTTGTAATGCATGTGACCACGTCGGGTGGATTTTGTTGTCATGCTTGTGACCACGTCGGGCAGATTGTGATGTTGAGCATGTGACCACGTCGGGCGGGTTGTGAGTATTGTCACGTGAGTTGTCCGTGCGGATCAAGATACTGACATTATGGCACGTGAGTTGTCCGTGCGGTTGATATTGAGCCTGTGAATACACCAGAAGGTTTATGATATTGAGCCTATGACCACGCCGGGTTGATAGCACATTGAATTGACCGTGATCATTATGGATGCCGATGCATCCCTGTACTGTCACCCTATCAGGTTTCTCTCTTGATGGTGTACACAGGCACTGTGAGAAACCGATGTGTTTCTGGTTGATGTAAGCTCAAGGAGAGCTGGTTACTCTTATTAGATCGGGTTTGTAACGACCCGACCGGTATTTTTAAGCTTTAGAGATCCATTCAGTGGTTTGGGGTCTTGAATGACTTCATACTTTGTACTATGACTTGCGTGCATTGTCAGATTTGAATTTCGGATGTTTCACGATGAATTTAGATGAGTGATTCTTACTTTTAGAAGCTTACGTTGAAAATGATTGTTGAGGTCTGACTTTTGTGAAAACGACCTCGTAGCGATGTTTTAATGGCTCTGTAGGTTGATTTGTGTTGTTTTTCCAAAAGTCAGCACTTTAAAGGCTAAGAATTTTTACATGTTTCGTAGGTTGACTTCGTACCTATCGTGCTTGGATTTTTTCTTTTGGGACTTGGAATAGGTCTGTTTTGTTATTTGGATCTTGTCTGCAAAGTTTGGTATCATTCCCAGCTGATTTGATAGGAATCGGACGTGCCATTATGTTTTTAGAACTTCTTGAGTTTCGTGTTGATTTCATGTGTTTTGGAGGTCTAATTCGTGGTTTCAGAAGCTATTTTGATTATTTGATCGCGCGATCTAGTTCATGTTATATTTTTAGACATTCTTTGATGTTTGGTTTTGAGACCCGAGGGATCGAGTGAGTTTCGAATGTGGTGCGGAGTGTTTGATAGAGTTTATGTACTACTAGTTTTTGCATAGAAGTTTCAGGTCTCGCAATTGTAAGATATGCGTAGCATTTGCGATGTTTGGCTTAGTCTGCTAGGTTCACATTTGCGAACCATGTGTTTGCATTTGCGAAGGTGGTTTGGGATCAGCAGTGATCGCATTTGCGATCATCTTGATCGCTTTAGCGATGGTCCAAAGCTTGCTATTGCAAACCAATCATCGTATTTGCGATGACAGTAGGGATGTGATGTTCTTCGCTTTTGCGATTGTTTCTTCGCATTTGCGGGGTTCACATTTGGAGGGTTCGTATTTGCGAACCCCAGGTCACATATTCGACACCTGCGACTGGACAAAAAACTGAGTGACAGTATTTTTAATCTCATTTACATATTTTGGAACCCTAGACTCAGTAAGATGTGATTTTGAAGAGGGATTTTCGTCTTCAATCATTGGGTAAGTGATATTGTTCAATTTACAACTATTTTACATGATTATATATGAGTTCTAACATCAAATCTAGAGAACAAAAGTGAAATCTTGGGAAACTTTGTCTATATTTTTACAAAATTAAAATTTGAGTTTTGAGAGTCGATTTGGACCCGGATTTTGAAACAAAACACATATATGGACTCGTGAGCATAGTCGGAATCTACCAATAGACCCGGGTTTTCATCTGGCAGACCCGGTATTGACCTTTGTTGACATTTGAGGAATTCTGTAAAGATCATAGCTTTATTTATTGGAATTGATTTCTCTAGCATTATTTGATGTTATTAATTCGATTTTGGTTAGATTTGTGCTGAGCGGAGATGAATTGTAACGGAGAAGCAACTTTGAGTATTGATTGAGGGATTTTGAGGTAAGTATTTTGCCTAACGTTGTGGGAGGGAACTACCCCGTAGGGATTGATTGTTTGCATTATTTGAACTAGGTGAAAGACGTGTACACAAGGTGACGAGTGTGTACATGACTTATATGTGGAAACTGACTAGTTTAGACTCTTAGGTTCTTATGTACATTAAAATGACGTTGTCTAATCATGTTATATCCTTCATCGCTAAATTTACCCTACATGTCTTATTTGAGGTTGATTGGTTCATGTTCTACCCTTTATTGCCAAATATACCCTTATAAGCCTTAATTGAAGTTGTTGCTTCTTTATTGCCATTTTATCTCTTCCATAGTTGATTATCCTTAATTGTTGAGTTACTCTTATTTGATATTGTTATTACACACTATCTCTCTCATTTTTAAGTTATTCTTGTTTGCAACCATTATTACTTGTTATGTCTTTCATTGTGAGCTCGTTTTTCCATTTTTTGTGTTTAGTAATTCTTGTGTTGATTTACCTGTCGTACTCCGTGTTATTATTGTTTTTCTACTCAGTGTTATTGAACCGAGGTCTACGTGTGGTTGTTTTATTGGAATTTTTGTGGAAGAAATGTTGTGGCATATAGGCACATGTGGTGCGAGTTGTTATATTGTGTTGTTATGTTTTTGGCACACATGATATTGTTGAGAGGATTGTCACGATGTTCGCACGTGAGTTATCCGTGCTATTGTTATTATTGATATTTCACATGCGGCGTGACAAGGCGGGAAATATATATATGTGGATTTGCTCATGTGGCGAGACAAGGCCGGAATATTATTATGTACGTGCAGCAAGACAAGGCGGGCATTTACTTTATTGTTGCGCACGTGGCGAGATAATGGGGCTATATCAAATATGATTTATGATGACTTGTGATGGCCTGGGGGAATTTTTATTGATGATATTTGTGTAGTGGTGTGCACACCTTGTGCGAGTCATGCATTTATGTTTTGTTGTGTTGTTTCGTACGTGCCATTCGTTGTCTATACTCTTACTTGTTGATTCGAATTGTGATAGAAAACTTGCACAAGCATACACGTAATTAATCAGTCATATCTATTTAAGAAGATGAACCCTGATGTTTATCGATCATTTACATGTATTCTCGTATACTTGCCTTCTGTGTGAGAGTTGTACTATTGGCATGTGATTCATCCGTGCGGTTATGAGGTATTGTTATTGCTAGCACGTTGTTGTCCGTGCAGATATGAGATATTGTCACTCTCTTAGCACGTGAGTTGTCCGTGCAGAATCGATTTGGACTCAAATTTTGAAACTAATCTCATACATGAACTCGTGGGGTCATGGGTAGTCAGAATCTACCATTGGACCCAGATTTTGACCAGGCGGGCCCCGGGTGGATTTTTTGGGAAAAGTGTAAAGATCTTTGATTTATCTATTGTAATTGATTTCCCTATCATTGTTTGATGATATTAAGTCGATTTTGGTTAGACTCGATCGGTTTGGAGGCGAATTTTAGAGGAAATGCCCTGATTGAGCTTTGATTTTTAATTGCGGAGTAAGGTAAGTGTTGGGTCTAACCTTGACTTGAGGGAATTAGGAATCCTTGAACTACATGTTATATGAATTACGTGTGAAACGGCGTATATGCAAGGTGACGAGTGTATATACGCCATCAAAATAATTGTTTCCATGTTTTCTCGTATTTCATGAATTATCCCATTCCATGCCTTAATTGTTACATGCTTTAATTTCTTTTTATGCCGTAATTTATTAATTTTCATAATTTTTCTACTATAAAATTGTCGTCCCTTCCATGATTTCGTGATTAATTGTTACTTGCCTTAACTTTTTTTCTTGCACACCTTAATTGTCACGTGCTTTATTTTTCTTGTTGTTTTTATAAATGGAACGACCTGGCGGGCCGTTTGTAAAATTGTCGGGTCCGGATATGAGACACTTAGTCTCATGGTTAAAAGCTTAAGTTTAAATGGTTGATCGGATGTTGACTTATGTGTAAACGACTCCAGAATGGCGTTTTGATAGTTCCGTTAGCTTTGTTGGGTGATTTGGAATTAGGAGCACGTCCGTATTTTGATTTGGAGGCCCGTAGTGGAACTAGGCTTGAAATGGCGAAAGTTGGAATTTTTCGAAAGTTGACTGGGAGTGAACATTTTGATAACGGGGTTGGATTCCGATTTCGAAAGTTGGAGTAGGTCCAAAATGATTGGGGTCAATCAGACGTGATTTGATAGGTTTCGACGTCGTTTGGAGAAGTTGGAATTCCTTAGTTTCAATAGGCTTGAATTGGAGTGTGATTCATGTTTTTGAAATTATTTTATGGGATTTGAAGGCTCAACTAAGTTCGTATCGTGGATTCATACTAGTTGGTGTGTTTGGTTGAGGTCCCGGGGGCCTCGGTTTGATTCCGGATGGTTAACGGATCAAAAATTAAGGTTGTGAGATTGCTGAAGTTCGACCTCTGCTGGTGTAAACGCACCTATGGGGCTTTGATCGCAGGTGCGAGCTTGGTTGCGGAGAAGCGAGGTTAGAGGGATGTGTGCAGAAGGTCGTAGGTGCGATGGATTTGCCGCACCTGCGTGATTGCAGATGCGGCAGAAGGACCGCAAAAGTGGAATTGGGTTGGGAGTTGGGACCGCAGAAGCGGTTTGGATTTTCGCAGAAGCGAGCCTTCAGAAGCGGTATGGGGGACTGCATGAGCGAAATGAGGCGCATATGCGTGTGTGATGTATCTTCTGTGATGCCGCTGAAGCGGTTAAGTGTCCGCAGAAGAAGAAAGACTAGGAAGAATGTTTAAATACAAGGGTTCGCGATTTTAGCTTCATTTTAACATTTTGAGCTCGAGTTTTGGCGATTCTTGAGAGAATTTTCGAAGGGATTCTTGATGTAAACATCTTTTACTCATTTTTTATCAATAATCTTGCTTCCCCGTTGATTTTCCCACCTAGTTGATGTGTAATTAAGGTGTAAATTGGGAGTTTAAGTCTAGGGATTTGAGAGTTTGATTTAAGGGTATGAGTGGCGATTCGGTGTCGGATTTTGGTAAAATTGGTATGGTTGGATTCGTGGTTGAATGAGCTTTCGGGTTTTGTGACTTTTGTCACATTTCAAGACGTAGGCCTAGAGGGCCAGCTTTGGGCCGATTTTGACTTTTGATTTTTGACTTAGTAGTTTTCTTCTGGAATTAATTCCTTTAGCCCGTATTGACTGTAACGCATTGTTTGTGGCTAGATTCGAGGCATTCGGAGGCCGTTTCGAGAGGAAAATGTGTGTTGGAGTAGATATTTTCCTGGATTGAGGTAAGTAACACTTCTAAACTTGATCCTAAGGTTTGAAACTTCGAATTTTGTGTTATATATTGGTGTCGAGGTGATGCACATGCCAAATAACGGGCGTGCGAGCGTGCACCGTGAAAATTGTGATTTGGTCGATTCCATGGAACTGTATAGTGGATTTATCTTGTTGATATCCGTATTTTCATATGTGATAAATTAATTGAGCTGCCAATCATGCTACAGATCATGTTTAGGCTATATGTTGATACTACTAGGATCCATAATGGTTGTTTCTTGTTGCCGACTTATTGATTTTATTGAAATTTCGTACTCAATCATATTCATTCATCACATATCATATCTAAGTCTCTGTTACTATTTATTGATACATCATATCATTATTGTCGGGCTAGTTTCATGACATTGTGAGCCCTTGCGAGAGAGGCTGGAGAGATTGATAACTGAGCGAGGCCGAGGGCCTGATTATTAGTGACATTTATGGGATCGAGTTTTATGTCGCAGCAGGTTTTACTGATTTATGCCTGGATCTGGCTTATGATATTGCTTGGGCTGAAGAAGCCTCTCTGGAGTCTGCACATACCCCCAGTGAGCGCAGTTGATATATATTGAGGGATGGATATTCCCTTGACATGGATCTTGTCCGAACATTTATACATGGGGATAATTCTTCCCCACGGGCTGGATTGGCCCTACCCAGACTGAGTGACTGATGGTCAGTTGATGTCTATATTCCGGGATGGATCGTCCCTGGACTGGATCAGTCATATACAGTATTGAATGACTGAGCATTCCGAGAGTGTGAGTACACGAGGCTTTCAGCAAGGTGCATCGCATACAACATGTGCATTGGCATGTAGACGTAGTGAAGTTATATTTCTCATATTCTTCAAAATGGATCTATCTTACTGGTATTGAGTTTAATTGTTGAACTTGAAAGCATGTTTACATTTCTCCACTATTATTTCTGTATTGAATTTTACCAGTTTAGTTCGTCACTACTTTCAGTACAAAGGTTAGATTTGTTACTTATTGAGTTGGTTGTACTCACGCTACACCCTGCACCTCTTGTGCAGATCCAGGTGCTTCTG
Source organism: Nicotiana paniculata (assembly GCA_005239505.1). Taxonomy (NCBI): domain Eukaryota; kingdom Viridiplantae; phylum Streptophyta; class Magnoliopsida; order Solanales; family Solanaceae; genus Nicotiana; species Nicotiana paniculata. The sequence continues at coordinate 114,871 of ML342594.1, forward strand.
GTCACGGCGACTGCTGAGTTGAGGAGTTCCGACTATCAGAGATTATCGAGGTGCTACTTGGCATTTGCAGATCTTGACTCCCCTCCCTTATCTTCATTTGATATTTTAGTTTTTATTCTCTAGACGTTGTATTAGATTATATTCCTATTTAGATGCTCATGTTCTCGGTGACGCCTCGGTTTTGGGAGAGGTTTTGTATTGAGATTACATTTTTCCTATTTGTTTTTAAAAGGGTATTCCTTAGATTTAACTACTTCTGTATTTTTCAAAGATTTTGATGTATTGAAATGGTTGAGTAGTTGACTTGCCTTGTACTCATACTCTTTGATTGTAGAAATTTTTGTGAATTGAATTATTGGATTGTCATTGTTTATTGAAATTGTTTGTGAATCAGGTTGCACGCTGCAACGGGAATTGAAGGATAATAAATTAAAATTATGGAATAAGGGAGGACTATGATATTGATAAATAATGATATGGTGGGATCGAGTTGCGCGCCGCATCGAATGTGTATGCAATATGTGATATTGATAAATGATGATATGGAGTAATAAGGGAGGATTATGACATTGATTATGATGATATAGTGGGATCGGGTTGCGCGCCATAACGGATTATGATAATTGCACAGCGTTCGCAGCCCTGAAGTCCCCTTCTACATCATCTTAGTTGTTTATTTCAATGACAATTATGTTTTTATTCAAACTATTTTTTGTAGTACTCTACACCAGTGCTGGGATTATATTTGGAGTTCGTCGTTTATTAGTTTATTCACTCCATTTAGTCTATTCAGCTTATTGGTTCCCATTTTATTTGAATTTTTAAAAATAGTTAATAAATATAGTTAATGTTGGTTTGCCTAGCAAGTAAAATATCAGGCACCGTCACGATCTAAATAGCGGGAATTACAGGTCGTGAGTCGTGACAAAAAGAGAACATGTTAAGTACTGATACAACGCATAATATTTTGCACAAATTTAATGAAGTTTTCAGGAAAAGTATTTCCAAGAAACTGTAGAAATGACACCTTGAACTTCATAATCCAAGGACACACTTATTGCCTACTTTCGTAGCAGACTTACACAACCAAAACTAAGAACAAAGAGAAATTCTCACTTGAATGCTGACAATTGCCAAGTGTAATACCAGTAAATTAGATAAAATTATTGAATTAGTGAAGAATTCACTCTGATTTCGGAACAAACACGTGTGATATATAAGCAGTACGTTAATTCGAATCAAAGATGTGAAATATTCCAAAAGTAAGAGTAATTTCTTATTTTCACACAATCCAATCCGGAAGTTCACACGGACATGGAAAACATGAATTCAACAGCAGAGTTCTTCTGAAAATCACCCTTTTCATCATTGTCAAGCAGCAAAGCATCCAAGATGGCTTGGATATAAAGAATCAAGATTTAGGTCAAGCTCATTCCTCCTTGCCTCTACTTCTGCACCTTGGTAATTGCCTCTGCATTCATTATTAGCCCACACCAAATTCAATCAAGACTCTCAAGTAGCACTCAATCAACCATCTTTAGCATGGTCAATGTGGGATAAAAGAAAAGGGTTGCCTTAAGTTGATGGTCAACGTAAACATGGTCTAACTATGACAAAAATAAGTAGCAATCATTCACTATTTTAAGAGAAACCCAATGCCATTCAACAAAAAATTAATATCACTAGTATTTTGGTCTAACGTTCATGCACATTCACTAATCTACAAGGTATCTAATATCTTCTACAAATAGGAGTATTTTTATGGTTCGGTTTTTGTCCTCTCTTAAGTTCAAGAGTTTAGAAAGGCTCTTAGCATGGGAAGGAGCTCAGACTTCCTTAGAAGGAGATAAGCTAGAACTATCTTTGTATATACGGGTCTCTGTTTCCCCCTAAAAATCCAAACCTATTAAAAGTCAATTTTTCGTATATCAACAACAAGTGGAACCAATTAAGTATTGCTTCGGTTTTTGTTGGTCTATCAATATTTTTTTTCCTTGGCTTTTCGATTTTAATCGGGGTTTATTTAAATATGAGATATACCCTCAGCCCCTTTCCCACTTTTTCTATGTATCATTAGAAGTAGGGTGGGCACAGTGGCCTGTCGAACGCATATTCTGATGATTATATTCCAATATAGCACTATCAAAGCAATTACTCTATGAGAAAATATGTCAGTTAGCAAGATATCTTGAGAAGATTCTTAGGCTTGGAAAAATAAAGACTACCCATCAAAGAGAATGTAAAGGTAAAGAACAAGATTACCATAAAAGCAAAAAACTAGACTATAGACCAAAAGGGCAAATGATTAATATATACTATACAATTTTAAATATGTGTGTAATAATAAGTTCTAAAAATGTACTTTTTCAGTTTGGTTTGATTTTTTAGGTTATTTTTCGCTTAAAACCAAAATCAAACCATAATTGTTGATTTTTCAAAATATAAAACCAAAATCAAATCAAAATTAAAATTATTGTTCTTTTTTTTTTTTTTGTCGATTTGATTCGACTTTCAATTTGTTCGGTTTTTCGTAAACGGTCCTACCTATACAAGCACAGGTTTCATTGAAGTATATTTACCAAGACTTAAATAGATAAAGACTAAATTACCTAACGTTTCTGTCTTTGCTAGAATATGAAACTTGATTTCTCTCGGTCAATTCCAACTTCTTCATATACCATTCAAATAGAAATGGGAAGGTTGAGACGATTTTAAGAGGTACAACTTTCAAAGAATAAAACGCTGATAAATATTGTTTATTCATTCATTTATTGTGGCAGATAAGTAGTAATTACCTAATGTTTAGGCGTGGAATAGTTTGTGGGAAGAGAAAAGACGTTGAAGTAGGTACATGATTTTGCTCTTCCCATTCAGCCTGCTGTCCTATTCTCTTCTCCTTATCTTTGATCTGTTCAGCAAATAGTTGAACAAACAATGCAAATGAAATGAGCCTACTTAATAACTTAGAAATAACAAAGTGGAAAGAGTCGGAACAATACAGCAAAGATTAGCATGCACAAATCGAGAAATAGTGAAATGCTCATCAAGAGTTGCGACTTCATCAAACTTTTTCCGGCAATCACCTTCTTCGTTAGCGTATTATTTTCCTCTCGTATTGCCTTTTCCTGTAAAAGAGCAGAACAAATTCTTAAGATTTCAATGATGAGCCATTTTTCAATTAAGATTATGATTGGAATGCTAAACGTAAAAAAAATTATGGGTGAGTTCGTTCAAATAATTTTTGAAGAAAATACATAATATAATGTATTAAGGTTTAATAACTAATATAATCGTCAAATCGGAAGTGTTTCGATGAAATATCTGTAGTACTAAATTAAAGATTAATTAATTATAACGTCTTAATTTTAGTTGGATCAAGTAATATGAAATTAGGCATATAAGTGAGGAAAGTTATTTTTCCCTGTAAATTTTTGTAACCAAACACCAAAAAACAGCTTTCTCATAAAAAATATTTTCCTGAAAAATAACTTTTGCTATAGCTAACTTTTCCAAATAACAAATGCTAGTACATCACATGAAAAATTTCCACGAGAAAGCTAACCTTCTTCTGCAGTTCAGAGATAGATTCATGCATGAGTTGATTCTGCAATAGAACAGCAGTCAAAAGTTGCATATTAGTGAAAGCCGAAAATTTGAATCTTGGTCCGGAGTGCTTTCTCTTTTAATGGGCCTTAAACTATCAAGAATTTGTGGTGGGATAAACACGACTTCATCCTTAATCAGAGATCTCGGATTCTGAGCCCTGAGTCCTTACCTTTCTGGATCGAATAGCTTTAAGAGCACTGTCAAGCTGTTGCTCTAAGTTCTGGAGGTCCTTCAAGCTCAACGACTCCAGATCTTCTCCCAAATAATGCCTGGAAAAGTATTAGGAAAAATGAACATTGAATCCGTCTACGCTAATGTTCTCAAAAAGAAAATACTGAGAGTATAATAATTTTTACAAGTGGAAGGAAGGCCGTCCATCAAGAACTTATGCCGTACACATTGGATGTAAAAACGAACATTGATATGAAATTTCCTTGACATAGAGAAAACAATTCTAATGTAATCAGTAAGATCGGTTCAAAAGTTGCTTTGAGTCACAAGTTCAAATTCCGATTGCTATGTTCTAGTATTCTTTTGAATTCCCGTTATAAATTTTTAGTTCCAGCATCGTTACCAAATCATTTAAAAGTCATGTTCTAACTTCTAGAGTAGTAATTAAACATGACGGGAAACCAACAAAGCAAGGGATATTGACCTTATAAAATATGTAAAATTTATTAACAGTATAAAATTTCTTTACACTGTCTGTCACTTCGTGTATATAGGTTAAACTCTCCCAAAAGATTTCATGGAAGCATAATTATGCTCTTACTTGTGGTTCCTTTGAAGAAGATCAATCTTAGCCTTGAGTTTTGTGTATTCCAAGCCCCAATTCTCCTGCAATAAATAATTCATACTTAGTACATTGATACTAGAAAACCTCGTAATTGCAGGTACGTACCCCTATTAATTAAAGGAAAGAAAAAGCTGATAGTCATACTGATGAGGATTCAGAATTGCTCGCAAGAAAGCGTCTCTCTGCATATGAGTATCTTTCATATTGATCAAGAATCTTGTCCATACTGTTGCAAGAAATGGTACAATTACTAGCTACCTCTTTCCAAGAAAAATCTTTGGAAGAAATAGTTTTGTAGACACAATATGTAAAAACACTTGATTTTTAACAAGGTACCGTAGAAAAATACTTCCTGCATTCCTCAAACAGCTGCATTTTGTGAGCAAGTTGATATCTAATAAGTTGTTTGGACTCAGGTGCGGGTATACCATACGAGTGCGGATCTAGATGTCAGATCCTTCATGATCTAAATTATAAGATTCAGGGGTACGGATTCTCGCACGAGTGCAGGGATTCGGTTAAAAATAATTCAGATATCTAAAAATAGAGTTATAAAGTATATCTAAATTATGAGACATTATGTGAAACCTTGTAATGTATTGCGAGAAGGATAAATATTAATCAAGATGAAAGGAGATAAAAGGAAAATATTTGACATAGAAGTTTTTGTATACAAGATATTCTATTTTCTTTATAATTTCATCCTAGCTTTTGTTTTGATTTCAGAAGTTAATATATGTGTCCCAAATTCTCTGTCGATTTTTCTTAAAGTACCAAAATCAGTTGATTATGTCCAGTACGAATTCCACACCTACCCCAATACCCATATCGTGTCGATACGAGTACAACATCGAAAGTGAAGAGTTCGAACAACTTAGATTGATATTATCGAAAAATCTTATCTTACCCCCTTTAGCCCAAACGTACGTTGTATAGATCAAGTAACACCAATAATTGATTATTGTAGGTTGCCGCTGGATAACTTGAATAAGATAGACTTGTCTCACATAATTATAGGTGGATTTAAGAATTGAATTTTATGGTTTCTGAATTTCAGGATAAAGATCTCAAGTACTAGTACATATTTAGTGAATTTTTAACACATGCAAGATTTGGCCAAAGTTACTAGATTCTATTGAACCCATCTATTTAAAGAGTCTTTACACAAATAACCATTAGATTCACTATTTGATTTTTCTAACCAATATACATAAATAATATATGATTATACACATATTATAAATACATTATATATCCAAATTTTTTTATATATATAAATGAAACACGTATATTATTTGTGTAATATATCTCTTATAGCGAAAGGAGAAAGCTCCAATAATTTTCAATAACATAAAAGAATTCCTAATCAAAGGTCTTTGTTTAGGTAACCAATCTATGCATGGATTATTGTTCGTAAAAATTTTGATGGACAATATTTCGATACTATCTTTTCGGGAAGAAGCTGGCTATCGCAGCCCCTTGCTTTTCAAATTTATATTCTATCGACCCTTCAAAATTTCCGCTAAATACAATTTAATTGATCTCTTTTCTCTAGTTACAAACTGCTGTCCAACTGACCCTATTTCAGCTACAAAATGGACATCAATATGTGGCATGTTGGCCAGGTGATCATGGATTTTGAAAAATATTTTCTTCAGAAAATTGGTTTTCCTCTATAAAGATTTCGTGAAGAAAAAAGATGCAAATATATGTGTAATACTTAACTTATAATGATCGCTCAAATTTTAGCAGATAAATCACTAGGTGATTTCTTCTCATCTATTTTAATCTTATATAGAATTACCTAACATGTACTATACATGTCTTTAAAGTTTTTACACATATTTAACCAATATATGTAGTAGCCAAGATTCACCCACTAATTGGAGCAATACGAGTGGTTTTAGTAAAAGAGTGACATCAAGTTCTTAATATATTATCGCATATCTTACATCATTTTCAATTTATAAAAAACGACAAATAATATAGACAGAAAACACTAACAAATTCCTAACCTCTATTAATAATTCTGAGGAAATTCAAAAAAAAAAAAAAAGATCGATGGGAATATAATCTGTTCTCTTGTGATTAGATTGTCTCACAGCTTTCATTAAGTTTCAGTACCCTTGGAAATGTGATAAAAACCATTGAATATTAAGCGCAATTGCTTAAGATCCTGCGTGTTTTCACTTTGCCCAGCCTTTCTGAATCACCAATGTTGCATGCATTTATTTCTGTATGATTCAGACATCATCATCATCCATAAGTGGCGGACCCAAGATTTTGTGCAAGCGAATTCAATCTCGAATTCAATCTTAGAAGTATATAATTTTAGTCGTAAAATAATAGTTGTCAAGTGGGTTCAAATAAATATTTATACAAAATTTGGACAGCTTTAATCCTAATTTATACTTATACACAGTACTATTTTTTTGTAAAACGAGTTCAGTTAAACCCGCTAGCACCAGTTGGGTCCGCCACTTTTCACCATAAAGAAAATAGCTTGATTCAGCAGTGCCTAATATCGCTTCTTCTTAAAATTGTGGTGTCTGATTAGTGTGTGATGTCGACTATTTCACTAGGCTGCTATTTCCTATATAATATATCGAATAATTCTAACCATTAACATTTAGACAAATGGGAAAATGTGAGATTCTCTCTGTTCCAGTTTATGTGAATTTATTTTTTTTTTGGTTCGTTCCAAAAAGAATGATCATTTTCTAAATTTAGTAATAATTTAGCTTAAATTACAATTTCACCCTCAATGACAATCTTTTATAGCCACTCAAATACTTTGGGCCCTTTTTTTACTTGTTTAGGACTACAAATTTCAAAAGTCTTGATTTTTTCTTAAACTCCGTGCTGAGTCAAATAGGTTCACATAAATTGGAACGAAAGGAGTATGTTTTATTATTATTATTATTGAGATTTGAACTCTAGTTTCTCATGATTGACGGAATTCACCAAGCTGTATTATATCAATGCCAAGTAGCTTTCCATGCACGTAACAACAGTCATCTATTTTCTAGCTAGTATTCGTCAAACTTAATAGGTCAATTTGGATGACTCGAGTTTCACACACTCTTCCTATACAAGAATACTAGACGAAGAAAGTTAATCCTTCTGTTCTATGTAAACCTATTTACTATTCGAGAGTCAAACAAAAATTTTCTTTAATCATAATTTTTGTAAATAATTATTAAATATTTTGAATTGTTAACTATTGTGACTCGTAGTATTCTTCATGTAGTTTTTAAATATATAATTTTACTTTTAAAAAATTGTATTTTTTATGTCAATATTGACATTAAAAAATAGTCAATTTGACCCTTGTACTCCAAAAAGTTTCGCATAAACCGGAAAGAGGGGAATAAAACCACATTCAAAATTTTTCACACACACATATATATATACTCCCTCCGTTTTAATTTAGAATGACATTTATGTGGCTATAAAAGTTTCTCATTAATGATAAAGTGGGTAAAATAAAAAAGTTTAAAGTAAAATTGTTTTCAAATATAGAAGTCTGTCGTTCATTGTTCTTTTTTTCCTTTCCAAGCAGAGACTATTAACAGAGAAAAGCTGATCAGATCCAAAATAGCGTAGTATAGTTCTTTTACCAGTAGTAATATTTAACAACAAACGAAAACGAAAAACTAACAGCAAGAGCCACTACTGCAAGCAACAAAAATACTCATAAAAATGATGAGATGGAAGATGGATGTAATTCTAAGACAACCAATTTGTAGCACAAAACAAATAAATACTCGTATTCGAGTCTGTGTGATTTTATTTCCTTTTTAATTTGTTCAAATAAGAATTATCTTTTCCTAAATTTGAAATAATATAATTTAAATTTTCTATAAAACTTTTACTTCTATACTTTTATAGTCACACAATATTATAAGTAGCATGTTAAAGACCACAAAATCACACAAATAGCATGTTAAAGACCACAAAATCACACAAACGTTTCGACATGTCTCGGACCACAACTTTCAGAAATTCTCTTCTTTTTCTTTTTTTTAACTCCGCACTCAGCCAAACATGCAAACAAGTAAGAACTGAATCATGCGAGAAGAAACCCTATTCGACACCATTTCTTAAAGGAGAACTCAAACAAGTAAGATAACAATGGAGGATTGAATTATAATTCGTACCAAGAATCAGAAGAGTAGTCAAAGAGCTTCCCTCTGTGCGAGAAAATAATCAAAGCCACCTCTGCATCACAAAGTACTGAGATTTCATGAGCTTTCTTCACCAAACCACCTCTCCTCTTCGAAAATGTCACTTGTCTATTAATCTTATTCTCTATACGCCTCAGTTCCACTTTCCCTCTTCCCATCTTTTCTTTCCCCCAATTCTCAGCAGATTACCTCAAAATGGAAACCCTGGATTTATTGAACAGGGGAGAGAGAAAAAAAGGCCAAAACCCTAGGTAGGTGTTTTTCTTCACAAAAATGGACAAATACCCATTTTTGTAAATAAAAAAAAAAGAAACTGTAGTACTACTTTTTTATTGTTTCAAAATGGGGAGGATTATTAGGTTAAGAAAGGAAAGGTTGTCTGAAAAAGCAAGTACAAGAAAAGATAAGACAGGATATAGGGGTAAGACGATAGGTATTAAGGAATCAGTTGGTGTTTTAAGGATTTGTTGTCGAGTAGTGAATGGCTAACACAACTATAGCCCGTTAGTGTCTGGTGGATACATGAACCCCTCACAGTTATTATACAAGTTTCCGTATAATGGGAACTGTAGCCGTATGTCTTCTGATCTGTGATCTTTACTTCTTTTGTCCTCTTCAGAGTAAAGCTATGTTAAAGCCTCTAGTATTTTTTCTCTTTTGTCAAGTCTATTTTTACTTTCACTTTCTTTAGCTTCTTTCCCGTTAAGCTTTGACTAGGGAACTCCATCTGTTTTATTTGGTTGAGAGTACTAACTAAACTAATAGAATGTGCGCTTTCTAACAACTTAACTGTATTAGTAGAAACTAAATATTACACACAGAATTATATGTGGCTGGGCATGATACGTGGATCATTAAGAAGATGACAACCGGAGTATTACAATTAAAAGATGCACGAGTTACAATAGATACGAGCAAATCACTCATGCGATGAAAAGACACAGTTGTTCGAGCCTAAATTGTTCAATGAAAAGACACAGAAGGAATGAATCAAGGCAGTAAAAGAGGAAGATTCACGAACCTCCAATTAATGAGGAAGAAGAATTAGAATCGTTACAGAATCTTCATAAACAATTACGATTGCATATTATAACGGTTCATTAATGTCATTAATGCTCATAATGATTCGGCCATAAAAAGAAGGAAATGTTATATCTGTAAACCCCTATATAAGGAAAGAGAATTTTACTTGTAAAGACACGTTCTAATTCTTATTGGAATACAATTACTTTCTTTTGCTTTCAATCAATTATTTCTCTATTTCTTGTTACGTCTATTTCCTTTCATATAATTGAGAAAGTACGAAATTTCTTGGTTATCAGTAACCCGAGTTCTTCTAAAAATAGGTTTTGACCGAGAATCTTATTTTTTGGTTAAACATTAACCCTTTACATAAGATGATTACACACTTAAATATGTATTAGTGCAATAATGTAACCCCTTGTTTTGCTTGGTTCTATATTTTATTTTACGTTTATATGTCCTTAAACCTATTTATGACTTGTTACTATAGTTTGTGTTGAGTCTCGAGAGAGTTCGGGCATGTTCGCTCAGATATGGAAGTCAAAACAGTGGTTGGTGCACAATTTCTAGTATACCAGTGGATCACCCAGATCGCGGAAGAGGCGTCGCGGTAGCGAGAGTATGTGGCTGGTGCAACTCCGTTTGTCGCGAAAGGTGTGTCACGATTGCAGAAACTATTGACAAACTCAACTTTCGCTTTGCAAAGTATTGTGTCATGATCACGATAGCCCTGCCGTGGCCCAGGATCACAATAGGGAAGAGTTTGATGCGATTGTGAGAGTATATAGCTGGTGCAATTTTGTTATCACGTAGGGCTAGTATGGACCAAGTCAAATTCCGCTTTCGCGTAGTATTGTGGCGCGATCATGAATGCCTGGACAGACATCGAAGGATTGTCTGTGATCGCGAAGGACTTTGGTATATCAACGTATTTTCAAAGTTCATTTTGGGTCGAGAGCTCTTGGGGATTTTGAAACAAGGAATCGATACTTTTGGTCAAGGTAACTAGTGTAAAGTCCTATTTGGGCTTTATTTACGTGATGCTAAATGGATTTGTATGTTCTTAAAATGAGACTTGATGGGTAGAACTAAGATTTTTTTAATTAGTCCGCTGAATTTATGGGATAAATTAACATGGTAATTTGTATTTATACTCGCTTTTTGGATCACATTTTAACTTATACCCGTTTTGTAAAACAAATTGCAAGCGTACCCACTTTTCGCCTAAACTTCAGGCATACGGGCCTGAAGTAACAAAGGCAATCACGCAAACTTCAGCATTCTAGTAGACGGCTGAACTTAAGCATTCTACTAGCTGAAGTTTTGTTCTCTATTTGTTGAATTCAACATGTTTTAGCTGAAGATTTTTCCTGGATTCAATAGTTTTGTCGTAAAGCTTTTTCAAAAAACTTCAGCAGAAGATGTTGAAGTTATTTAGTTCATTTGTAAAAACTACAGCACTAAATAAGCTAAAGTTTTGTTCTGGATTCATCAATTTTGTCGTAAAGCTTTTTCAAAAAAACTTCAGCAGAAGATGCTGAAGTAATTTAGTTTATTTGTAACAACTTCATCACTAAATAAGCTGATATTTGTTGAACTTCAGCATGTTTTAGCTGAAGTTTTGTTATATATTTGCTAAACTTCAGCATGTTTTAGCTGAAGCTTTGTTATGTTTAGGATGAACTTCAGGGCTGAAGTTTGTTTTGTATTTGTTGAACTTCGGCATTCTAGGAGCTGAAGTTTTTGTTTATATTTGCTGAACTTCAGTATTCTTATCCAAAAATGGTGCATGAAGTTTTGTTAATTTGAGTAACATGAAAATTGCACTGTGGTTATTTTGATAAGAAAAATGTATTGACCAATAGCATATTAGCATACGACGTTGAAGCTTGACAAGACAAAGAAATAAAAGAAAAACAAAGATATGGATTCCCATTTTTTATTTTTATTTTTACGTGAGAATTGTTGCTTAGAATTATAGCAGCAAACGTTAATCTTCAGCAAAAATTTCATCCCTATGAACTGAAGTTTCATAGCAGCACCAATAACAGCATAAGAAAGAAGAAGAAGAAGAAGAAGAAGAAGAAGAAGAAGAAAATGAAGGAGGAGGAGGAGGAGAAAGGGGGCTGAAGTTTTTTAAAAAGTGGGTACAAGTTAAAAAAAATTTAAAAAATGGTATAGGTTAAATGGGGGCGATCAAATAGGGCTCCCCGTGTAATTTTTACGAAAATTTGGAAACAGTCATTTACAAAAAACAACTTAGATTTGGATCCTGAGTAGGTGTATTATTTATTAAGAAGATCATTGAAGAAAAGGGCTAGACCTGATGTTACGATCTGAAATTCGAACCGCGGGGCCGTAATGATGCCTAGCGTCCACTTGCTAGGCAAGATAACATTAATACACAATTATTCATTTTAAAACCAATTTGAAAGCAATTTTAATGAGAAGTAAAGCTATAAAATTATTAAATAGATATAATAACTCCAAAAGCTTACTAGTCAAACCCTGAAAACTGATGTCACAAGAACATGAGCATACTAAAAGTGCTACAACCAATGTCTGAATAAAAATACAATTGTTTGAAATAAAATAAACAGAAATGCTAGGTAAGGAAGAGGACTTCAGGGACTCTGATCGCCGTACAACTCTACCTCAAGTCTCCAAATGCAGATATTATTCGAGCAAAACTCCACTAGACGATGATGGGACCAACACCAGAATCTTCACAAGAAATACAAAAGTGTAGCATGAGTATAACCGACCCTATGTACTCCGTACTTACCCGACCCTAACCTCGACAAAGTAGTGACGAGGCTATAACAAGGAACTCACTATAAACCCAATACGAATAAAATAGAATAACGACAAAACAGAGAAAATAAGTATAACATGAAATACACAACAGAGGGCCCCAGAATAACATCAAAGCTCGATTTTCTCAATATAATACGGATACAGAATCAACAGCTATGAATAATCAATATATCTTCTTAGTTGCGACGCGCAACCCGATCCACAATATATATATATATATATATGTATATATATGATGCGAGGCTAGAATTCATGGTTTAACATGTTATATGCCCTACATATTATGTGCGTTAATGATAAAAATACACTTTTTATGTNGATGCGAGGCTAGAATTCATGGTTTAACATGTTATATGCCCTACATATTATGTGCGTTAATGATAAAAATACACCTTTTATGTTCACAATAGAGCTTATTTCATGTGTAGGTGAATTAGAGATGGAAACCGAGCTAAATGGATGCAAATACGTCGAAAATATGCTTGAAAGGCGAAGATGGAACACCTGGCCTTATCCAGGCATTTGCCTCCTAAAGCCAGGCTGGCCCTGGCGTTAGGGGGGCGTTTGCCTACTAAAGCCAGGTTGGCCCTGGCGTTGGGGGGGCATTTGCCTCCTAAAGCCAGGCTGGCCCTGGCGTTAGGGGGGCGTTTGCCTACTAAAGCCAGGTTGGCCCTGGCGTTAGGGGGGCATTTGCCTCCTAAAGCCAGGCCTGCCCTAGCCTTAAGGGGGCGTTTGGCTCCAAACGCCAAGGCCTTGTTTCGGTCAATTCCGAGTTTTGACAAGTTTAAGTATTTTTTGGTTGGAATAGAAATCTCCTACATGTTTAGGGTTTGTCCTAAACATATAAATAGACCCCTAAAACACAATTTAACAGAGATTCGATGAGAGGAAGCCATTGAAGAGAAGGAAAACATCGATTTGTACAGATTTTCTTCATTACTTTGTAGTTTAATTATGCAAGTTATTTTAGATTTTATTCTTATGAACTTGTTTAGCTAACTTCTTTAATCTAGGGTTTTGGTAGAACCCGTTGGAGAATAAACTTATTGTCTTATTAATATAGTTCTGATTAGTTGATTAATCTCTATTTGTTCAACTACATTCTTGTTGTAGTTAATTGAATGGCCATCAATTAGCTTTGCCTATTTATTATGTATCTACTTGAGAGAGAGTGCATATTTAGGTAGTTGAGCGTGATCAAATTTTGGCGCCGTTGCCGGGGAATTAATGGTATTATCAAATGTAGCTGTAATTGTACATATTACTAGGTTTCAAGTTTGATTTTTTTTTTATATTTGATTTTTTATTTTCTTTATTTTAGTTTTATTTGTTAAAACATGGCATCATGGAATTAT